>JAQMYF010000009.1:20836660-20872751 GCA_030014195.1 Neosilurus mollespiculum | reverse complement strand
ATATAAACTATGTTTGTAGTTAAAAATTAATTTGTGAGAATGCTGTTGCTAGGCAACTGAGAAATATGGACCCATGCTTAAGCTATTTAAGGGCTAGCTGTATGTTTCTAGTTACAGTAAAGACTCGGTGACAGTGTAGATGACATAAAAGCATCCAGAATATCAACATTTACCTCAGATATTTTGAAAAATCATAGAGAAAACTTAGAAAAATACTGTTGCTAGGCAACTGAGAAACATGAGTCCATGCTTAAGCTAGTTTTAAGGCTAGCTTTGTATTTTTATGGACAGAAAAGACTCCTGGACTGTGGAAATCCATCAGGAATGACATTTTCCCCAGGTGTGTTGGAAAATTAGAAAACATTTTCTATTCTTATTAAAGTTGCAGGAATTCTGTTGCTAGGCAACTGGAGCCTGTGCTAAAGCTAGTTAACAGCTAGCTGTGATTTATAATGGATAGTAGAGGCTTGGTGAAGGTGTAAATGATCCATCAGAAACATCAGCATTAAGAGTAAATGTCTTAATGAGTTAATGAGTAAATGACAGGAAGTTACTGAAATTACACGTAGCATTGACCGCTAACGGAATTTCATTGTGTTTTGCTAACAGTTCTGTCTCGTCTATAAACTATATATAGTACACACTGACCTGTACTCTCACGTGCCTTTGTTAAGTATTAGCATTCTTCCCTTTTGTGTGTGTATGTGCGCGCATAACACCAGCGTTAATTATACAACCCACATGAGTTCATGGACTTGCGCGCACACGCACGCACACACACACACACACACACACACACACACACACACACACACCCGGAGCGTGTAATTACACGGTGAGTAATAACAGGGTGTGTGTGAGCGTTGGATAATTAGAGAGCGCGAGATCGATCAGGACAGACGGGTCAGTCTTCACATCGCTTCACGTTTAACTTTTAACACTTCACCGTCGTGCTAAAATCACCGCTCTAATTAGCCTCACCGCTGTTTACAGCCATACGATAAAGCACGCCGACAATTAATGACGCTAATTACGGTCGTGTTGTAATGTGAATATGGCGACATGATGATCTGGAAATAGAAATATCGTCGTTGACAAAAATGAAAATGAGAAAGATTATGGGAAATCTTGTTTATTATTTTATTCCGTTTTATTGTTTTGAAAATTCCGCTGTCTAATAATATTGTTTTAAATCAAATTATTTCTTTCTATTGATTGATTAATTGGAAATAAGAAACTATTTTTAAGATTATTGTTTTTCAACCATATTTGGATGATAAGTCTGCAATTAAAAATATATTTACAAACTTTTAACTGCAATGTACTTAAATATATTTATTCTAATTATTCACTAATTAATTATTCCAATTAATGTTTTGTTTTTAAAAAAGATTGAATATTTTTGGTATTTTTAATGATGTTCATATTTGTACTTTTTCTTTGCATGTATTTTATTAATATTTTATCATTATTTTTATCTTTATCATATGAAACCGGAATGTTTGAGGTATGTTCATGTGTGTGAGAATCACCGTTGGTGTAAAATGAACCGTATGTGTGTGTGTGTGTGTGTGTGTGTGTGTGTGTGGGTTGCACAGGCCGCTACACGATGCAGTGGAGAACGATCACCTGGACGTTGTGCGGCTCTTGTTGTCGTACGGCGCTGACCCGACGCTCGCCACATATTCAGGCCGTGGCCTGCTCAAGATGACGCACAGTGACGTCATGGAGACTTTCCTCTCCGGTCAGTCTCTCTCTTTTATCCCTTTTTCCTGGGTGTGGCTTTTTGGGATATGGTTACTAAGCAACCGCTGCTTGTTAGAACAAAAGCGTAGTTTAAATATTTTTATAAAAAATATGTGCATTTGCTGCTTCAGTGATGTTCTTTAGGGAAATGGATTATTTCAGAACGTACGTGTGAGCGTGTGTGTGTGTGTTGCCGATTGCATTATTTGGGAAAGCCATGTGTGCTTGGGTGTGTGTTATTTGGAACAGCTGTGTATATTCTTTGTGTGTGTGTGTGTGTGTGTGTGTGTGTGTATTTCTCTCATGGTGGTATTTGGGAAAGCTGACTTTTTCCCCAAAGGAGCCATTTTAGCAAACCATCTGTGTGTGTGTGTGTGTGTGTGTTTGCTTCTGATTGTGTTATCTGTTTGTGTGTGTGTGTGTGTGTGTGTGTGTGTGGTTGGTTGGTTGGCTGAACAGTAATCTGGCCTCCTGTTGTTATCTGTGGTGGAACATGGTGACAGTTCCACAAGGTTTTATACGTGTCTGTTTGTGGGAGGGTGTGGGCGTGGCTGTCCTGGTTGGATTTTTTATTTATTTACTCATTTACTCAAACCTGAAGGGAACCAACTTGAAGAACACACATGCGTTAGTGAGTGTTATCATGGCATTAGTATATGATGTGGTGTGCAGTTGTCTTAGATGCCATGTCATTGGCTGAAATTTTTCACATGGTACATATTCTGTGTACGTTCACACACACACACACACACACACACACCACCATAACTACCAGTATTATACATACAGTATTCATTCCATTAATATAAAACACACACACACACACAACCATACCTACCAGTATTACACACCAGTATTATACATACAGTATTCATTCCATTTATATAAAACCCACACACACACCACCATAACTACCAGTATTATACATACAGTATTCATTCCATTGATATAAAACACACACACACCACCACCACCACCATAACTACCAGTATTACACACTAGTATTATACATACAGTATTTATTCCATTGATATAAAACACACACACACACACAACCATAACTACCAGTATTACACACCAGTATTATACATACAGTATTCATTCCATTTATATAAAACCCACACACACACCACCATAACTACCAGTATTATACATACAGTATTCATTCCATTGATATAAAACACACACACACCACCACCACCACCATAACTACCAGTATTACACACTAGTATTATACATACAGTATTTATTCCATTGATATAAAACACACACACACACTCACAAAAACGCACCACCATACACACACACACACACACACACACACACACACACACACACCACAACTACCAGCATTACACACAAGTATTATACATACAGTATACATTCCATTTATATAAAACACACACACACACACACACACCTGTACAGAAATCCGCTGGTACAGCTGGTAAATGAGTACACCTTCCACGAACACTCCGAACAGCGCCAGGCCTAGTAAGGTGTACAGAACATAATTCCCCCTTATCTGCTGTTTAGGGGGCACAAGGTTGACGGGCGCCTGGCTATCCACCACAAACACCTCCCCCATTCCGAGGGACCCTAACAAGTGCACACTGCTGAGGGAAACGTGCTCCTGTGGCTAATGATGAGCCTGAGATATTCTGGACTGTGAAAATGTGTGTCCGCTGGAGTGATGAGGATGGTTCAGCTTCTACCTGTTGGATGTGTGTGTGTGTGTGTGTGTGTGTGTGTGTGTGTGTGTGTCCTCTTTCTTTCAGATCTGTGTCCCAAATCATACAGTCACAGAGTCAGAGAGAGAGAGAGAGAGAGAGAGAGAGAGAGAGAGAGAGAGAGAGAGAGAGAGAGAGAGATATGCCACAGTGCCGTCTCAGCCATACGACTGAGAGTACAGACTGAGTGTGTGTCATTAGGTTGGAGTTTGAATGAGGTGGGGAAGTTTGTGTGTGTGTGTGTGTGTGTGTGTGTGTGTGTGTGTGTGTGTGGGTGTGTGTGTGTGTGGGTGTGTGTCAACAGAGCCTCAAGCTAACCTTACACACGCAGTGTCCAGGCAGTATACAGTGTATTGAGACATGAAGTCCCCCCCCACCCACACACACAAACACGCAATATTATTCTCTCACTTCCTCATTTCTGTCACTGTCTACTGAGATACAAGTCAGAGACACAGATCTACCTTTCACCTCCTTTCTCTCTGTTTACTCTTTGTTCTGTTCATCCATTCGTCTCTGCCATTCTCTCTCTTCCTACCTACTTATATCTGTTTGTCCATCCTTCTGTCCATCTGCTGGTTTTTCTCTCTGTTTATCTGTCCTTCTGTCTGTTTTTGGCTCTCTCTCTCTCTCTCTCTCTCGCTCTCTCTCTCTCTCTCTCTCTCTCTGTCTGTCGGTCTTACTCCTTCAGGCCCTCTCTCCATACACATATACACTCGTACACACACACACACACACACACACACAAACTCGTACACACTCCCACACACACCGGAAAAAACAGCTATGAAATATGCGATCTGGGGTTACTACAGTATCTGATTAAAGCACACATGCAGACACATGCACACACACACACACACACACACACACACACACTTCCTGTAGTTGCTACAGTAGACAACCCTAAAACTTTTTAAGAAAGAAAACTTTAGAATCCTCATCCTCACCTTTAACATAATCATCATCCACATAATCATGCTCATCATCATCCTCAATGTCATCCTCCTCCTCATCATCCACATAATCATGCTCATTATCATCCTCAACATCATCATCATTATAATCCTCCTTATCATCCTCAACATCATCATAATCCTCCTCCTCATCATCATAATCCTCCTCATCATCGTCCTCCTCAACATCATCATAATCCTCCTCATCATCCTCCTCATCATCATAATCCTCCTCAACATCATCATAATCCTCCTCCTCCTCCTCCTCAACATCATCATAATCCTTCTCAACATCATCATAATCCTCCTCATCATCGTCCTCCTCAACATCATCATAATCCTCCTCCTCCTCCTCCTCAACATCATCATAATCCTTCTCAACATCTTCATAATCCTCCTCATCATCGTCCTCCTCAACATCATCATAATCCTCCTCCTCCTCCTCATCATCATCATAATCCTCCTCATCATCATCCTCAACATCATCATAATCCTCCTCATCCTCATCATCATCATAATCCTCCTTATCATCCTCCTCAACATCATCATAATCCTCCTCATCATCATCCTCCTCATCATCATCATAATCCTCCTCATCATCATCCTCCTCAACATCATCATAATCCTCCTCATCCTCAACATCATCATAATCCTCCTCATCATCCTCCTCAACATCATCATAATCCTCCTCATCATCATCCTCATCATCATCATAATCCTTCTCAACATCATCATCATCCTCCTCCTCAACCTCCTCCTCAACCTCCTCAACATCATGCCCATCATCCTTAAAATCATCCTCCTCATCCTCATCATCCTCAACTTCATCCTTATCATCGTCCTCAACATCACCCTCAACATCCTCCTCATCATCCTCATCATCATCATAATCCTTCTCAACATCACCCTCATCATCATCATAATCCTCATAATCCTCCTCAACCTTGAACCTTTGTTACAGCTTAGAGCCTAAATATCACAACTGACTCTTAGTCAGCAGTTCTGGTTATAGCTAAACTGAAAGGTTTGCACCCCCTTTGAATGTGTGCCAGTTACCGCATGTTCCCTGTGTTGATGGTGAGGTGGTTAAGTTTAAACACTGTCAGCATTTTTTTTTAAACGATCCCTGAGAGTTTGATGAAACAAGAAAACAACTTTCTTACACCACGATAATGAGATGAAATTATAGCAGAAATTAAATGATAAAAATCACAGTCATTATTCAAAAACATGGAAGACACACACACCGACGTGTACTACTATCTTTGTGGGGACTTCCACTGACACTACATTCTCAACCCCAGCCTAAACCTAATTCTAACCTGAACCCTAAAACCAAGTCTAAACCCTCAAACAGCAGGTTGTGGAAGTGAGGACCAGCTAAAATGTCCTCACTTCCCAAAAATGTCCTCACTTTGTTGGTTAAATATATATTCTAGTCTACAATACGTAGCAAATACAAGCACACACACACACACACACACACACACACACACACACAGACCATACATACATCCCACACAAACATGCACGCACCCCACAGAAATCCCCCCCTCCCCACACACACTCCGTTAATAGTTTAACATCTGTGGTTTTTGTTGCATCTGTCAGTCAAAACATTTCGGAAACTTTTTTAATATTTCAAATCAAATTAAATGAAACTAGTTTTAAAGCCACAAACATTTAATCTATTAGCTTGTGTTGATTGATATATAATAATATAATAACGCTCACTGTTGCGTCGTGGATAACTAATGCAGTACCTCCAGTGCACTTTCACAGAAATGACATATTTCACAGAAATACGACTAAATATCGTTTCCCTGGCACTGACACGACACTGAGAGCATTCCAATCACAACAAAGGTCACCAAGTTTACACCATAACATACCATAACATAAGCTACCATAACAACTACTACACACTACACTGTCTCTGTGTGTGTGTGTGTGTGTGTGTGTGCAGTAGTAATGGTAGTAGTAGTGGTTTATACTAACACCTAGTGACAGAAGGACAGTATAGCATTTAGTTACAGGCACCGCATTCAAACCATAATTTTTATCCTTTCATTTTTTACAATTTTAATAATCTATAAATAATCGCTATAAACCTGAAGTTTACTTTATATACACTTCATTTTTACAAACCGAACAAAAACACATAGAGAAGAGAACAGAGAGAGGGAGAGAGAGCGAGAGAGAGAGAGAGAGAGAGATAAAGGGGTGAAAAAGGACACCTACTGGCCTAATGTGCATGTTTACATTTACATTTAGGGCGTGTGGTTGATGCTCTTATTCAGAGCCACACATTTATATCTCATTCATAAAACCGAGCACCTGAGGGTTAAGGGCCTTGCTCCAGGGCCCAGAAGTAGTCACTTGGTGGTACCGAGGATTGACCCCCCCCCAACCTTGTGATCAGTAATCCAGAGTAACCGGAGGAAACCCACACGAACATGGGGAGAACATGCAAACACCACACAGAAACGCTCTCACCGAGCCCGGGACTCGAACCCAGGACCGTGTTGCCATTTGGCAGACTTCTTAACCACCACGCCCAAGGGCAGGCACATTAGGCTAATTTTTTAGGATTTTTTGTTGTTTTTTTTTTTTGTTGTGTGTATATGTGTGTGTGTGTGTGAATGTGAAGACCACCTTCCAAAAACTAATGATGGACTGACTGCACATGCAAATAAAGAAGAATATGAGAAAGTAACGATTATGAAAGTTGCAATTATTATTATAAATGTTAGGAACCATCTTCTCTAGGCCTCACCGGTTCCTCGTGTTCGCTGACGTGTGAGAGACTAAACAGACTCCCAATTAATAATTTAATACAATAAAACAAAATAAGAATAAAACACATGTGAGCTTGCGTCATGGCCGTGGCTTTCACTCCGTCTCAGTCCAAACCACCTTCATCTAACAAACCAAACAGAGTGATCGCCGGTTTTATCTTCTTCGGTCGTGTGTGTGTGTGTGTGTGTGAATACACATGAAATAGAACCTCTAACCCTTATTCATGTGAATCTGGGAGTTCTTTGTACCCAATAAACTGATGTGAAACTAAGAAAGTGACCATCGCGTCATTTCACGGAACGTGTTCATGTTTTTTTTTGAGTAGGCTGCATAGCCGTCGGCTTGTTCCTGCCCTGCGACGTCCTGGCGCCGTCAGCCGAGACTGGTCCCCTGGCCCAGAGTCAGCCGAGACTGGCGCCAGCCTCCCCGCCACCCTAATTAGGATCAAGCGGTTCGGAAAACGAACGCGTTCATGTTTTTTTTTGAGTAGGCTGCATAGCCGTCGGCTTGTTTCTGCTCTGCGACGGCCTGGCGCAGCGTCCAGGGTGTACCCCACCCTCGCCCAGAGGCGGCCGAGACGGGCGCCAGCCTCCCCGCAACCCTAGTTTGGATCGAGCGGTTCGGAAAACAAACGCGTTCATGGTTTTTCCCAAATGCACGGAGACAGGAACAGGTCAGAAACTTGTGTATAAAAGAAAAGAACTTCTTATTGAGTCCCAGCAGGTAAATTCATTATTACAAAGTACTGGGTTGAGAATGGGGACGCTGGTAGAACCGGGCCTTCCGTGCACGCGCGATGGCTCGAGGGACGGACACTCGGTGGACTGTGATTGGCTGCTGAAAGCGGAAGCGCGTGCCGAAGAGAAAGCGGAAGAAATGAGCTGACACACAGAGGAGCCCCGGTCCCGTCAGCCATGGCTCGGGTTCAGAGGAGCTGCTGCTGCTGCTGCGCGGTGTTCCTGCTGCTCTGGGTTTCCTCAGGGTTCGCTTACACCCCGAACCAGGACAGCGAGCTCACCTTCCTCCTCCCCCCCGGAGCCTCCGAGTGCTTCTTCCAGCCCGCGCGGACCAACGGAACCCTGGAGGTCGAGTACCAGGTACCGCTTTCTTCCGCCGGGTCCTAGTGCCGCCCGGGTAGTGTTCCCTGTGTCCTTCCCTACCGACCAAACAAACAGAGTTCAGTCCAAAAAACTCAGCCTGGATGTCATGACTGAATCCGCACCTGGACCGGAAGTCCTCTTAAACTTCTATTTAGAGCCGGAAGTCGCCTAAAACTCGTATTCAGGACCCTACAGTACAGACCTGAGCCCCTGATCCTGTTTACTGGTGGAGTTTAATCTCTGACCTTCCCCTGTAATGCCCCGGGGAGGGGTTAAAGGTCATCCTGATCTACCCTCGACCCGTTTACCGTGTGAGACGCGGGGTCCTAGATGGATTTATAGGCTGCGGAACTCGTCAGTCGACAGCGAAGGCACATTTCGGGCACTTTTTCTGTACGTCGGGTTCGGTGAAGATGAAACGTGACGATTTTTTAAACGTGTCATAAAGTGCTTAAAAAAAACAACAACAAGAGACCCACAGATAGAAATAAACTGCTCCTGGGTCATAGGGAGGGTGGAGCCTATCTCAGCCAACTGAACAACTCCCCAGTCTATCACAGGGCCAACACACACACATACACACAGCCGTTCACACTCACACCTAGTTGTGATTTGAAACAGCCAGTTATCTTTGGACTGTTCGGAGGAAAACGAAGTACCGGGCGGAAACCCACGCGAGCGCCGGGAGAACGTGCAAACTCTGCGCAGAAACGCCTTCGCCGAGCCTGGGTCTCAGACCCGCAGCTTTTCTATGCGGCGGACGTGCTTACCGCTACGCCGCCGTGCAGTCTGGGGATTCATTTAATGTGCTTTATTCAGCGTGCACTAATAAATACAATCCCGATAAACAGGGTGCACAAGGCTCTGTGTTGTCTCCTTCTAAATAGTGCACTCATGAGGGCACCTTCTATATGTTCTACACCAGTGGAGTTCTCTAGTGAAGGATGTAAAGCAGTACGATTTATATATTCTGTGTGTTAGTATAATGAATGCTTTACAGTATCACAGCAACCCGTAGGGAGCGATTTACAGATTCGTCACAAAATAAAAGATTCAGCTGTGATTATTTGATTAAAACCGTATGATTAGTGGGTGGAGTTACTGAATAGCTCTTTGCAGATCCCAGTTCATATCCTGGTCAGGCTAATGTGTCTGTTATGGAAATGAGGGGCCGTGTGTGTACGCAGTCAGATGTTTGCGGTGCTTTAGAGCATGCGTGTTAATCAGCTGGCTCACTCAATGGCGGAAGGAGAGCACGGTTGTTTACTTCACACTTACCTGCTTCGGGATAAGGTGTTGCCGCGGCTTCTGTACTTCCCTATAAGGGTCATTCCGTGTGAGGACTGATAAAGAAGGACAGAAGGTTAGTGTAGCCGCCCTTTGAGGAAATTTGCATATTCATAATCTGTTGATTGTAGAACCGTCAAGCTCTTTCTAGCGGACCTTATCACGTGATCTCGACTGCCTGCGTCGATGTCCGATCTGTCCCGAGCCATAACACAGTGGTGGTCCTTCATACAGAGACAGCATCCATACCACCATCCTGGTTCTTCCTGTATTGATGTATCCTCAGTTTAGAATGTAAGGACGGCGTCCTGCTCCAGGGTCTGGTTGTACGGCGTATCAAATGCCGTGGCGGTGTTCCAGTCCATTCCATCTGTAACATTTCTTTCACTCAAATGCACTAAAAGACTGTAAACACTGATCTACTGCTTCATGTACAGTACCTGTCAATCAGCTGGACACACCTATTCGTACTGACCGAATTTTGATAGATGACTGTTGGTGATTTGACATTTTACAAATCAACACTTCGAAAGCTCTCGTCCTATTGGTCGACACATCTTTAGAGCTATGCTATTTTTTTTAACGTGGCAGCGTGACTGAACTTTTTTTTAATCTGATTAAAGACGACTCCATTTCCGCGCAAAACAGGGGCACCCCATGAGGCCCGGCTCGTCATCACGACACTGTTAGATATTTAACATGAAAAGGAGAGTTAGTCTTAAACATGGAAATTAAACCTGGTTCGAGCTTCAGCGTTTTAACTGTGGACACAAGGCCGGGTTGACGAGTCATAGCTTCGGGGAGGTGAATAATACGGCGCTAATCAGTAAGAACCCTCGGAACCTTATTCTAGATTATGCTAGAGCGTGTCCGGGTCTGGGTGGCACGGTGGTGTAGCGACTGGCATGTCTGCCTCACAGCAAGAAGGTCCTGGGTTCGGGTATCGGACTCGGCAAGGGCGTTTCTGCCAGGGGTTTGCATCTTCTCCCCGTGCCTGCCTAGGTTTTCTCTGGGAACTCCAGTTTCCTCCCACAGTCTACATTTACGGCACTTGGCAGATGCCCTCATCCAGAGCGACTTACAGTTATTATTATTTTTATACAGTTGAGCAACTGAGGGTTAAGGGCCTTGCTCACGGTGGCCCAGAGAGTTAACCAGTGAGCCACCACTGCCCTACCGACGTGCACAGTGTGCAAATTGGCTGTTTCAAATTGCCCCGCGGTCTGAGTGTGAGTGGTTGTGTGTGTGTGTTGCCCTGCTATGGACTGGTGAGCTGTTCAGGGTGTACCCCGCCTTCGCCCAGAGTTGGCCGAGATAGGCTCCAGCCTCCCCGCAACCGTAATAGGCCAAAGAAGTTTCTGCAAATGAATGAGTGTCTGAGGACGTCCTATAAGTAGTTCCAGGATAAAATCCAGTCTTAATGCCGTACACTGGTGTCAGAACCTGCAACAACACCCCCCTCCTTCTATTTAATTGTTTTTTCCATTTAAGGCAACAAAGGAAACGGTTTTAAAAGGAATATTGTACTTTTTAGAGGTATTATGGTAGACGTTAATCTTACAATACAGTGAAATGCTGCGCCTGGTTACGCAACACCTCAGTAATGGCTTGTACACCCTGTATATACTGTATTATATCCAAACAAAAATAAATAAAATCTTAAAATCGAAAGGCTGAAGATTGTGTAGCATGCATACAGTGTTTGTGTGTGTGTGTGTGTGTGTGTGTGTGTGTGTGTGTGTGTAGGTGATTGCCGGAGCAGGTATGGATGTCGACTTCTCCATCATCTCTCCTCATGGCGTCCACCTCATCATGGAGTTTCGCCGCTCTGACGGAGTACACATGTGCGTCCTCATTGGCTCGCATGGTTACCATGTCAACCTGAACTGCTTAAGTATAATCTTACTGATCACATGTAATAATTCTCTCACGGAGACCTTGAGGGGACATGCAGGGGAAAATGAAATAATAAAAACTGTAAGACTTCAGGCGACTTATTTGACCACAACGTGTCCCTCGTGTTCACCGTTTTGAGAAAAGTTTTGAATCGTTCTTCACTTCACTACACACTGTCCCTCACTAACGAGTAAACTGACCAACCTGCGCCATGGGTGTGCCCGCCTCTGTTTTGGTGGACGCTGAATCGACCCAGGAGTACATGGACCTTCGTGAAAAATTGTGAGATCTCTTGCATGATTTTCATTAAATTTTATTTCTGAAATTAGCCCCGAAGTGGGCGGCGTAGTGGCGTAGTGGTCATCATGTCCGCCTCGCAGCAAGAAGGTCCTGGGTTCGATTCCTGGGCTCGGGTGTTTCTGTGCGGGGTTTGCACGTACTCACCGTGCTTGCATGTGTTTCCTTCGGTTTCCTTCCACAGTCCCAAAACATGCACAGTACGCTTGGCTGTTCCAAATCGTCCCTAGGTGTGTGTGGGTGTGTTGGGCCGGTGATGGCCTGGTGAGCTTCAGGGCCCAGAGTCGGCTTTGATGGGCGCCAGCCTCCCCGTGACCCTAATTAGGATTAAACACTTTGGAATATGAATGGATGAATGAAAGAGTGTTACTGGCTCTTTAAAATGATCACGTAGGACATCAGCGGTTCCTTCCAGCATCAGTCCATGCCCCCTTGTGAAAGTATGTGTGAGTACGACACTGGGCGTGCTCAGAGACATGTTGCCTTTCTGATTGGCTGTTCCAACCTGGTAGTGACGTGAACTCGTTGGATTGGCTGAGCTGCGTCACTGACCCCGTGCATCATAACACATTATGGTCCAGCGCTGAGCTGCACAAACAGCAAGCGCAGAAATCACGGAAACGTTTCTTTTTGTTCCTAAACCGACTGACGACAGGAAAGCCGAGTCAGCAAAACGTTAGCTGTGTAAGCCATTTTGGATTCACCGTCACGCTCATCTCTGGCAGCGTTCTCGTCCGCAGAGTCACTAGAATGTGACGTCTCACAGTCTCCACAGGAGACTCCTCCCACTCTGGCTCAAAGAGGTCACCATTTACACCCATTTCCTCCAAATTTCTGCCTTTTTCTACGTGCTTCTTGAACACGTTTTTTTTTAATCATCTAAAGTGTTGCCCGTTTGCTTGCGCTGAACAACCCCGCCCAACATCACTTCTTGGGAAAAAATGACTGCTAACCAGTCTAATTCAGCCCCCGCTAGTAATCCACTGGATAAAATTACCCAGTTTTGTGCTTTTTATGGTAATTTATGTTAAAATAAGAGTCTGTATCACTTAAACATTTTACATACACATAAATTATGCTGTAAGGATGACCAACACCGCTACACTTTAATCTACATAAAATGTCGAGATTTCTCTCTCTCTAAAAATAAATAAATACACCACAGGGGTCTGGGTGCTCCTGCCGGCAGGATTACTTCATTCGTTCTGTGTCATTTCCTGTCAGTGCTATTGTATAACAAGCCAAATACAGAAAGATTCACTTACTTGACTGCTGTGATCCTGAAACAAGGTCACGGTGACCCTTATACAATCCCAAACAAGACCTTCCTCTAGGACTCATCCACCAAATTTGGTGATTCCGTGTCATTTCCTTCCAAAGTTATATCGCGGTAACAAGTTGGACGGACGGATGGGCAGAACCCATTTCTCTAGCTCCCACTTTACCCACCTTTTGTAGTGATGGGAGCTAAAAATAAAATTCTCGGCTCTGCACTTTGTGGACTCGTTCTGATGCTGCCGCAAAAGTGATAAAAGAAGTTTAGACTGTTATTGTAGATTGAGCCAATCAGGTTCTTGTTCTCCCTTGACTCCCTTGAAATGTCTGGAATTTGGTTAAGAACTCGCCAACAGAAGCAGCTTGTTAAACCGTCAAATCTGTCGGAGGCTCATAAGAAAGGAAGCACAGGGCAGCGGTGGCTCAGTGGCTTAGGCTCTGGGTCACTGATAGGTAGGTTAGGGGTTCAAGCTCCACTAGCACCAAGATGCCACTGTTGGGCCCTTGTGCAAGGCCCTTGACCTTGAATTGCTCAGATGTATAAAAAATAAGAAATGTAAGTCACTTTGGATAAGGTCAGATAAGAGCCGCTCTGGCATTCTGCCCACTGTACAAGCCTCTGGAGGCCGTGTTTTGATCTGGGCTTGATTCAGTTGGTCCGGTCGAGGCTCAGCAACATTAATGTGGCAATAAAATGAAGTCGGCTGATGATCTGAATGTACTGAATGAGCAGGTTATCACCTCAGTGTACTTTTTCTTCCCTGATGGTACAGATATAAAATGGGGACTTGAATAATGAGCGAGTGGTTCAGGGAGCACGAGGGATCATTTTCACATATGTATCGGCCCCCCAGAGTCCTGGAGATGATTATAATCTTTACTATAATAGACAATGGATATAACTTTTGATGCTGTGTTTAGGGTAGAGCCCACTGAAGAAGGAGACTACCAGATCTGCTTCGACAACAGCTTCAGCCGCTTCTCTGAAAAAATGGTGTTCTTCGAGATCATTCTGGAGAACACAGCCAGTGACGCAACAGTTGAGGATGAATGGGCGGGGCTTGGGGAGCCCGAGAACCAGCTGGGGTACAAACTGGAGGACATCAGGGTAAACACATTTACGAATTAGACGTGTAAGAATATAATCATCGAAAGATTATGTTTAAGATCATATTTAATTAGCCATAAACAGATTAGTTTTAAGATCAGGAGCAGGTAAATACTACGCCAGGGCTCGAGTCAAACTATTCTGTTCCCAACAGGAGTCGATCGATTCCGTGCACCGTCACCTGGAGCGAAGTCGTCAGATGCAGACGGTGCTGAGGGCGTTCGAAGCTCGGGATCGTAACCTGCTGGAGAACAACCTCTGGCGAGTCTCGTTTTGGTCCTGCACCACTCTAGTGGTTATGCTCACCGTGGCCTTGACTCAGGTTTACACGGTACGCCGTCTCTTTGACGACAAGAGGAAGGTCAGATCCTGAGGACGCACCCCTCTGAGAAGTCGGTATGCTTGCCGGAACCATGTGACGGGCAGTGCGGAACTGGAAATGACCCGTACAGGCCAGTTTGGGAAATTTAGAGATAAAGTGCCTTATTCAAGCACACTGTGGCAGCTGCAGGATCAAAATGGCGTCCATGTTGATGATTTCAGTTTGCTGAGAAGAACTGTACGTTCTGATCAGCACAATATTTACTTTGCTTTATCGAAAATTACATGACAGTTGTGGCGTTGGGTCATGCTGTGAAATCATGGTTGTGATAACATGTTACCTTGAATGTTCCGTCAGCGTTTAACCAGAAATGCTTTTAATATTGAACCTTTCTGCTGAAAAATAATAAATTGTAATAATAACAAACCTGACTCATGTATGAGTAATGGGGCGGTGGTGGCCCGGTGGTAGGGTGCTGCCTTACTGATCCCCACTATCACCATGTTGTCACTGCTGTTGCCCCAGTGCAGCTAACTGGGTTATCAACGTCCACGGAGTCGAATTCCATCTTGTTTTACTTCAGTGCAGATTTAGGAATTTTTTAACATCTTCACCGGGAAGGTTCCGTTTTACCCTCGGTTTTTCTGCGCGTTTGTTTGCCGGATCACTCAAAAGATTCTGGACAGATTTTCCTAAAATTTCCTTCAGAGGCGGGGCTCTGGATAAGGAACAGGTGATCCAGATCGGATTCTGGAATTTATTAAAGGATTCTTTAACACTGTGAATCAGGATGGTTTTTTTTGACTGATGAATTTTGGTGAACGTAAACGGATTGTGATCTCTCAGTGCTCTTGTTTGTTTGTTTGCATAAAAAAAAGGTTATTAATGCTTAAAGTTCAGTAAGGAGGAACAATAGCGGAGCTCAGTGTTTACCCGTCAAGTTGCTTTTGGAACATCAAGAAAAACCGATAGCGTTTGACCGTCCCTCCGGACGTACGTGTACACATGGGAACCCTGTGATCATCTTTGAAAATTTTATGTCTCGAAAAAGGAGAAACGTAAGAAATTGTTTCTGGGAGAAAGTAATATAGACAACAAGAGGTGATTAATAGTCGGGTGACGTGATGTGACCTCATCGTTAATGAGGTGAAATAAATAAAGAAGTAATGATATTCCTGTGGTATTGAAATGTCCTCTAAAGAACAAGCTGCAGGTTCCTTTACAGGTCGAGACTAAGATCGCGTGTTTAATTCCCTCATTTTTATTCCCTTCAATAAACAAGTTATTAAAATGAATTCATCTTGATATACGTAGGACACGTGGACGGGGTTTGAGAGTTCCCACCAAAAACTTCTATATACCAATAATAATAATAATAATAATAATAATACACTACACTATCTGAGCAATGCTGGTGTCCCTTTGCCAGCTGGTGTTTTCACACTGTTCTGGATCCGGGTATATGATCTTATCACATGTTTACTCACTGACTTTATTTAGGTAATAGGGTGAACCAGATATTTGGGGAATGTCCAACAATCCAGCTGTTTGGGCTTTGCAGCTTTATTGATCCCACGATTCCAACGTGATATTACTGCACATGGCTACTTTTTTATCAATGTTTAATAATTTGAGTTAAATAACTTAAACTTCCTTTTTTAATGATTTAGAAAAGTGCTTTAGAAATCATAAATCTCACACACACACACATATATATATATATATCTCATCACTCACTCGTTTGCAGAGCTGCTTAATCCTACTAGGGACAGAGCCTATCTCAGCCAACTCTGGGCGAAGGTGGGGTACATCCTGAACAGCTCGCCAGTCCATCACAGGAATAACACACACACAAAACCATTCACACTCACACCTACAGAGCAATGGTGGAAGAGCCAATTAGCCTAAAGGGTATGTCTGGACTGTGGGAGGAAACCAGAGTACCCAGAGGAAACCCATGTAGGCATGATGAGAACATGCAAACTCCACACAGAAACACCCTGACCAAGCTCAGGACTCCAACCGTGGTGTGAGACGGATGTGTGTTTGTGCACTTGGCGTTGATTTTATAAACACGCTTTACATCCTGTCATCTCTCACATGCACAGATTTATTTATTAAAATTATTTATTTATTTATTTTTTATAAATTCGTGATGAACTGCGGGGTAAGTCGGTGTCAGTGAGGCGATGCTGCTTCCATTTAAGAGAACACCGAGTGCTCACCCATGCGCTTCTCTACATCGCACCTGATTGGTGATTTAAACAACGCCACAATACGGGTCATCATGCTCCAGCCTATCACAGAGCTTGGCGTTAAGCCCCAACAGGAAATGTTTCTGAACTTTACTGTCCACTCGGCTATAATCAATGATTATTGAACGCCCCTCCCAGCTGTACAGTATGATGGTGGTGGAGTTTGGTAATCTGTGGGCAGGACAGTAAAACCGACACCCCGTCTGGGACTCATCCATAAGCACCTCACAGATATCTCAATATCACAGCATGTCCCAAAATCATGCACCCTATTTACTACACAGGAACCGGACAGTAAATGTACAAACTGGGTAGAGTGTCAGTATCAGCAGTGGAAAAAGCCCTTTGTCTGTTGTGTAGTAACGGAATCACAACATCCACGTCTTTAAATGGTGACGGACAGCGACGGAGTTGTTTTTTAGGTCAGTACGTCGAATGCAACTGTAGACACGGACGGACGGACACACAATACAGGTGTAGACAGTACCCCTCAGACCCCATCGGGCTGAGGGGTAACAAGCAAACCAGAATACTGACATCCAACAAAACGGTGAATTCCAAACAGCTGCTTCCTTATAGCTGCAGGATCTCTGGTGTTTTCACAGAGAACCAAACCGGCAGCCGAAGGATCCGGAACTGTAGTCTCCGTCAGCTTTCTTCTCCATTGTTATCATCCACCGGTTGCCCTCTCCTCTCCCAAACCTCTCAAACGTACTCCAGTGGGGCTCTGACAAAGGACAGGGAGAAATTAATAACAAAAGATAATCACCCCATCACAAGATCGCAGGGTCTTGCAGTGATGCGGGATGTGGTGCGGTGCTGAAATCACACCCCGTAAATGCTTCTAACACTGAAAGCCTTAATGGAACATTCCACAAAGTGCAGATAGAGAACCAATCTGTGCCTGAAGAGAGAGGGGGGGGGGGGGGGGGGGTATGAATGGGTTAAAGCGTTTGAGTTGTGTACGATTTGTCACCAGGTGCCGTTGACCGTTACAACATAACTACAGAGGGAAGTGAAAGGCAGCGCTTTAAAACTGGGCTTGGTCATCCGGAGAGCTTGCAAAACTTGAACCTTGAACTTTTCAAGGCTCCAGTTAACCCTTCCCTGGCCTCGGAGGTCCTTCCAAAGCCACGCCCCTTTCCACACACAAGCTCCATTCCGACTGCTGGTTTGTTCATGGTCAGATCCCGCACTAGGACACTTGAGCATGATTGGATATTTCCCAGCAGACCACTAGGCAGTGATTGGTCAGAGTTTTTACAGGATACAGTAGTGACAGATGACAGGTTTTTTTTTTTTTTTTTTTTTTTTTTACCTTTTCAGATTTTATAAATTATTGATTGCTGCCAGGGTATAAAGATCATTTCAACCAATATAAAAGTTTGTGCTCACAGCTAAAAATGTACCATGTACATGTATGTACTAGTGGATGTGGAACGTACATGAAGGTATTAAGGTCTAAATTAATTTAACATGATGAAGCGTATTGTTTACACTGAACAAGCAAACACTTTAGGACTGCATAGCCCTAAATAATGATCCCAAGATTAGCACCTGTCTGTGTAATTTACTACAATTCTTTACTTAAATATCAAAATTTATCAGACTAATCTGTATATTATTTATTCTCTGTTCTATAACCCTGCTGTTTGTAATAGATTTCACATGTAGGTGTAGCACCGGTGATTACAGGCTGAGTGTCCAGTCAGATCGAACCCAGCGTGGGATCATTATTGGTGAAGAGTTTATCCTCAGAACAAAGTGACCTTTGACATTAAACTCTGTGGGTTTTAATCACGTCACTGTTTATTCTGTTTATGGTTAAACTGCGATGTTACTGCAGGCCAGCAGGGGGGGACATTTCAGCAGGACACAGGGTGACCAGGCCTGTCACGTGACAAAGAACTTGAAATACCTTCTAGCTTTTATCTCTTATTTTTGCTAATTTTCGCACTAACAATCTTAATTTGTAGCATTAATATAACAAAATGTGATTAAAGTAATATTCCTACTTAAAATGTTTCCTATTTGATTTAAAATGTCTGTTTGTGCCACTTTTGGCTCTTCTGTGCAAAAAGCTAAACATTCCGTCAAAAACATTAGCAGATTAGCTAACAAAGTAAGAGAATAACATTTAAAGACTATTTTTTATAATCATAAGCAACATTTTTTAGTTTTGTGAGAAAAAAAAATAAAATGTAGAGCATTCTCTGAGGTAAACCCAATGAACTAGCTATGCTAACGATGCTATCTACCTCAGGCTGCTAAAATCCTCTTCTTGTTTCAAGAAAATAAATAAATAAATAATACTCCACTTTGAAAAACTGTGTCAGGTTAATTTTAACTGTGTAAAATTAAAATTAAAATTACTAACCTATCCCAGTTTGTTCTCTGGTATAAAATGAACACTGAGTTCTCCTCACTGAGGTAAAATCCTTTTTAAAAAGGGGGCAGGTTATCATGCTACAACCTCATTGGTCAAATTCACTGTCAGTCACTAGCCTCATTAATATCTACAGTGGGCTGTCACAGCTTGATCTGATTGGCTGAAACGAATAACAGGAGAAACAAATAACAAAACGGCAGCATTCATCAATTTGAATTGCAATGATACGCACATAAACACATCACACGCATTCCGAAACTTTACATATTATATTTTAAAGGGTACCTGTGGTGAATATCTATTACTATCTCTTTAAAAAACGCTCACGGTTCCGGAAACATCAGGCCTTGCTTAAGTCTGCGCGAGTGCTGCCACACTACTATTATTACTAGTCATGCACAGCGACATGTTTTCTTCACTGGCTGTTCCAGTCCTGGTAGTGACGTGAAGCCATTGTTTTGTCCTATTGGCTGGTCTGACGTTGAAAGCCAACACAGCTCGAAAACCCTGAATTTTTACTGCTGGCGGACATGAACACCTTAAATTCATATAACTTTACCAATAATTTCACTGATATTTGTAATTAATTGGAAAAAAACCTGTTTAGCTGAAATTTGGCAACAACAAAAAAAAAGGTTTTAAAGTGAAATGTACATCTTGGATGCAATTATTTCCATTTTCCCATCGTTTCGTGCCGTTTCCACTTTTCAACAGTAAAGTGGTCTCAGCAAGATGGCACCAGTCTGACTTCAGGTTTTACCACATTTATGTGCAATCTAGTCTTTTTTTCAGTAACTGAAACAGGTGCAAGCTGTGGCTACTGCTTGGCAGAAAAAACAAAAATATAACCTGCGCGCATCCCTGAGATAAACCTTCACCAGCATGGAGCTGAAAGCCACATAACACTGTAGCACCACTTAAAGGCTAGAAGTAGCTTAGTGCTTACTGACCGCAATTTTTAATGCATGAACTCCAGACACTCCTTTATTTGCACTTCATCGCATTTCTTTATTCATACTACATCATTCCTACAGAAGGTGTGACTCATGTGATTCGGTCTGAATTTTCCTTATGCTTCAGATAAAACTATCAAACGTAGTCAATCAACAACATCGGATTTAGTGTCTGAAGTTATAGTGTTGGGTTTAGGGGAAAAAAGTAAAAATAAAAAAGTCTTTTTGACCGTCACTTCCAATGGTTCAGTTAGTTATACAGATGTGCTGAAGTTTAAAACTCAGTGTCACTTCCCGTCATACATAAACAAATCTATAATGCAGATGAATATGAGAGCAGAATTTATACAATCCCCACCATCTTATATAACCACAATCACTTTTTTTCCCAATTAGTGCAGCATATACTACTTAACACATCCTACTGGTGATGAGTGACATCAAACTCTCTACTGAATTACAAAAAAAATAAAAAATAAAATAGTATCCAGTGTTCTACGCTGAGCTACAGTTGTTGTTTTCCAGTCATACAGAAACCACCTCAGGGAAACCGAGGGCACGTTTTTACTGGTTTTAGATCAAAACTATTATATACTCAGTGGAACGGTTTTACTGGCTCACAGCATAGAAATGACAACAGTGAAGGAGGTTACACCTGATAATTCAGATATTAACAGATTCTGCAATTTCAACACAATTCCTTTATTCCCTTCACACACAAAAACATTATCAGGACTTTTATTGCCAATAAGATGATTTATTATCTGTTCTGGGAACTGATCCATTGTTACTATATATATATATATATATATATATATATATATATTTTTTTTTTTTTTTTTTTTAATAATACTTTAAGACCATTTCAGCTGCACACAACTTGTGACTTGCTTGAATTATTGATAGAATAGCACAACCCCCGAGCCAGTGTGATGTCACAACCCCCCTCCCTCTGTCTATGCCCATGAGAAAGCACTGGTTTTTGGAACGGTACGGATTTGACAGCAGCACTGTGTTTTGGTGGAAAAGCATTAAAGTAAAGAGAAAAGAAAATGTTCTTACTGATTATTTATAAAATGTTAGAAATACACTAAGTCTATTAAACTCCAAAAATCATCTTCACGTTCCACTTGGTCAGGAGAGAAATCTGCAGAGAATAGCTGAGACTGATATCGGGTCACAGATGTCAAAGTTTTTTCCTCCTAAACGTAGTCATCCTCTTCCAGTTCTTCCTCTCCCAACTCCACCCCTTCCACATCTTCTTCTTCTTCATCCAGCAAGGCGAAAAAAGATTCTTTCATGTTTCGTGCTTCACGTTTCTCTTGTACATCCTCAGACCTTCCCTCTGCCGGTCCCTCCTTAAAAGCTGGGACCATCCCTTTAGATGATGACTGGTGTTTCCCATCTCCTACTTCCTCTTCGGATGAGCCTATCTCTTCCAACGATGGCCCCGCCTCTTGGTCTTTCCCATCTCCCTCTTCAGCTTGGCTCGCCTGTTCACAGTAAGGCCCCGCCTCTTTATTCAACATATCTGCTTCTGTATCGGAATCCGCCCATTGCCCCGTTGCCCACGCCTCGGGGGTCTTGAAATCAAGGATGTTTAGAAAAAATAAAAGGATGAAGAAATGGGTATTAACAATAAATATTAAACCTAAAGCAGCAGTCACACTTTGCCAGATCGAACAAACCTTGATTAAATTTCTGTCTGCATGCGTTTCCTGTCCGTTTCTTTTTCGGTAAATGCGGTCCTTGTCAGGTGAGGTCCGTTCAATCCGGCGGAAAGATTTGTGCATGCACTAAACGGACTCCACTGGTCCGCTGGTTGTACTGTTGTTGTGCGCTAGGTGTGTGATGTTCCTCGTCCTGTACTCGACAGTTCACATCCGTTGATGTGACGAGGATCAGACTCAGGACCAGACTACTTCCCGACACGCAACAGTAAAAGCGGAGGTGTACAGGACATTGACTGCATGTTCAGCAGACGATTACTGACAAGGAGCGAATGGGAACCGATGAATAACGGATGTGTAACGGGGGTCGACAGGACTAAACTGACGACTTCAGGATAAGTACAGTATAACTAATGTACATGTAACGTGGTCTTCACCGGGTCTGAAACAGTCTGACTTTCACCACCCGACCATTTTTTTTTAATAATCTATCCATCGGACGTCCGTTTACGCCATCCGGTAAGGTGTGACTGCTGTCTAAAACTGAAGATAAGAACGACTGAAGAAAACTCACCATAAGGTGGCGCTTTAGTTTCTTGCGGGCGACTCTGCGACTGAGGATGTTCTGGGCAAAGGACAGGCCTGCCTGTTTAGATCGTTCCATCATAACCTTCAAGGACACATGAAGGTACACATCAAGAAGGCTTAATGAGATGTTTATAAACGGAGAGAAGAGCAACACATCACACACCTTCTGATGCTCTGAAGAGTGGAACCCTGTGCTGGGATAGGTTTCATACTGATTTTAAACATTGTGTGTGAGTGTGTGTGAGTGTGTGTGTGTGAGAGTGTGTGTGTGTGAGTGTTGTACCTGGCTGTTGTGCTTATGATCATGGGTCTTGAGGTGTTTTTTAATTAAGCAACGCCGCATGGGTATGTATATATCACAGGCCATGCAGTGAGCCGCTTGTGTCCTCGTTAGGAAGTGCTCCAAACCGACCTCTACACACACACACACACACACACACACAGAACTTTAGTTAACATACACACACAGTCAACATACAACATATGATGCAAGTTTAAAACAGAGGATAAAAGGAGTCAGAAACCTCGAGTTAGGTCCCACTTTTCATACATCTCACAGATGGTAGCGCGGTAATTCGGAATCTGATCGATGTATTGCTCAGTCCTCTTATGCCTATTCGTGATAATTGTCTGCACACACACACACACACACACACAGGAATTATGTCTAGGTAACTGAGGCTGGACAGTGTAGTAAGAATTAAAAGCAGCGTCTTTCATCTCAGACGCCTGACGGACTTTAAACTGCCCTCAAGGTAATAAAGACTTTCTACACCTGCACCATTGAGAGCATCCTGACGGGAAGTATCACAGCCTGGTTTGGGAACAGCACCAAACAGGTCAGACAAGCTCTCCAGAGGGTGGTGCGTTCAGCAGAGCGTACCATCCGTATCGAGCTTCCCGACCTGGACACTATATACAGCAAGCGGTGCTGGACTAAAGCCAAGAAGATAGTGAAGGACCTCAGCCATCCCAACAATGGACTCCTCTCTCTGTTGCGGTCAGGGAAACGTTTCCGTTCCTTAAAAGCAAACACTGAGCGAATGAGGAGGAGCTTCTTCCTGCAGGCCGTTCGGGCCCTTAACCAGAACACTAGTACCTGGACTCTACCCAACACATGAACATTACAATCTACCTCAGCTGATTGTTGCACACACAAATTGCACTCCCTGTACACCCTGCACTACTCTGCACACACAACCTCACACTCACTGGACATCTTTGAGTGCTCACTGCACCGACACTTCACACACCGTATTATTTATCTTTTATATTTTTATATTTATATATTGGTTTCCTTTAAATAGTTTGTTATTTTTCTTTTTTCTTCCTGATATTGATAGTTTTTATTCTTCTTCAAATTTTGGACAGTCGTAACAAGCATTTCACTACATGTTGTACTGTGTATAATTTGTATGTGACAAATAAAATTTGATTCGAATTTAATTTGAATTTGATTTGACACCCCTGTTTGGTTCCAGGTACCTGCAGGAAGCTCACCGCCGGTTCAGGAAAGTGCTCGGTCAGGAACCTGAAGTGCTCTTTGTGGAATTTGCTCGTCAGATGTTCCCTCATGGTCTCTTTGTAGAAAGTTTTGAACTTGCACACGAAACATGTAAGAAACATCCTGGTGATCATGTGACAGACAGATGAGACGGATCATCCAATCAGAACGTTTGATAAAAACTCAGAAGGTGGAGCTCTGTTTTATCAGGTTCTGGAGCTGACCTTGAGCTTTTGAATGTTATTTCTGCGTTCACACTGTTGTCCTGTGTATCTTCAGGGGAGTTCAGTTCCTCCAACCCCGTATTCTGTTCAAATAAATCGTCCTCGACATCCTCTGCATGCTTTGCTCCATCTACATAGCAAAAAATACATAAATAAAGGAAAAAGCGACCAAAACCCCTCAGCCCATGCGACACATTATATAAGGTAAAAACATAACGCAAATTCAAGATGGCAGCTGCGGCGGCCAAATTGGTTATCAGACTGTGCCAAAAATCCATAGGCTTGTGTAGTTACACGGTACCAACATCCACATCAAAAATGTTGTGATTGGTGATGGTGTTTTTGAACTAGTGCAGAAAAAACAAATCCAAGATGGCAGCTGCGGTGGCCATGTTGGATATCAGACTGTGATTGAAAATCAACATGCCTGTATGGTCACACAGTCCCAACATCAAGACCAAAAATCGTGATGATCGGTGGTGCCATTTTTGAGCCAGTCCACAGAATACAAATTTAAGAGTTGGCGACTGCGGCGGCCATATTGGATATTGAACCACAATGAAAATCGGTGGGCTTGTATGGTTACACATTCCCAACATCCATACCAAAAATGGTGATGATCAGTCATGGTGTTTCTTTGAAAAAGTGCTCAAAATACAGACTCAAGATGGTAGCGATGGCGGCCATATTGGATATAGAAATGCAACAAAATCGATGGGCTTGTGTGGTTACACGGTCCCAACATCCACACCAAAAAATGGTGACCACTAATGGCGTTTTGCACGGGATGCAACTGTGGACAAACGGACGGACGGACAGACATTGTGCATAATGACAATATCCCTCACACCCACTGGGCCAAGAGGCAATAAAAATGAAATTATTTGATTCATAAAGATTCCTCGATGCGAGTACCCTTTATGGATTAAATGTTTTAAATACACATCTATTCATTCAGTCCACTGCTACATCTGGAAACATCTGTCTAAAGCAACAAGGAACAGATGGTCCCAAGTAATACAGAACCCCTGTTGGGGAGTGGAACGTCTTTTTAAAGGAAGATGATGGATGCTCACCACTACACTGTTCTTCGGGTCCTGGGCTGGACACCTGGACAGAGGTACATATTTAAATCATGGTACATCATGTCAAGGTATAAGATACGTCACATAATCAAAGATCAACAGGCTTCTCCAAAAACCACGACGTACCGATCTAGATCTTACGCTACAAAACTTTATACCGAAGGCTGCAAAGGGGTGGAAAAATTTCCCCTACATTTCCAAAATCTTTCCTTGGGACCTTAAAGGAAAAGACAGCACGTGTTAAAAGTTAATCTCATTCAAACCTCCAGATTATTTTCCTTCTGTGTGCAAACGTTTACTCCGATATCATCTGTTTTATGGGCAGTTATTTGAAAACTGAGTCTCAGAATGATGATATCATCAGGGCCCAAACTGACATGTATAGGTATAAGGTTTTGATGCATTCATGCCATTTCTCGAGAGATTTGTGTTGGAGGCGTGAAAAGATTTAGATTACAATCCTAAACTGCAGTGAAAAACTATATATATGCCAGGATTTAAACACAAACACCTGAAATACAGAAAAAAAATGACATTTAAAGCCAAACTCCACCATGTAAACATCATCTACAAAATCACTACAATAGCAGCTATTGGCCTAAGATTTTAATATACAGTTTTAAGATTAACTTTCAACAAGTGCTGTCTTCTCCTTTAATATCTTGGAAATATACCAAGGTGGAACTCCAAGTGGAATATCGGGACATTTCACACACACACACAATATATATACACACACACACATACATATACACACTGCCAGGCTAAGACAAAAAAAAGTAGCACTGTAATATTTTCATGGAGAGCATTTATCCTTGATCTCAGCATGTAATCTCCATGGCATTGTTGCTCCGGTTGGTCCGGTCGAGGCTCAGCAACATCAATGTGGCAATAAAGTCGGCTGATGATCTGAACGTAGTGAATGAGCAGGTTATCACATCGATGCACTTTTTCTTCCCTGATGGTACGGATATAAAATGGGGACTCGAATAATGAGCGAGTGGTTCAGGGAGCACGAGGAATCATTTTCACATATGTATCGGCACCCCAGAGTCCCGATCTTAACCCTAGTGAAAGATTTCGGATGTGTTGGAGAAGACTTTATGGAGGGGTTCAGTTTTTCCCTCATCGATTCAAGACGTCGGTGAGAAATGAACCCGACACTGGATGGAAATAAACGATATGTTGGTTGAGTTTGTTGAAACGATGCCATGACGTTTACACGCCGAGTTAAAGGCTAAAGGCGGGTTTTGGCCGGGCAGTGTATAAACATTTTGTTTTCTAATTAGCAGAATTGGTGCATTTTGATCCTGGGATTAAAATCTTCCTGAAATAAGAGCCTGCGTGTCATGAGCTGGACAAACTAATTTACCTACTAAAAGAGGAGAATGTGAACTGCACGACTAGAATCTGATGAACGCTGCACCATGATGAATAAAAAACCAATCGCATCCATCCTGCCAGTGACACGTCCCGATGGATCCGATACACCAACAATACAAACACGCGGCATTAAAGGCAGCGGAAAATGTTAAACTTACAGCTGGAGGAGTTTCGGTTCCCTCAGCTGCTTCCATCTGGTTCGTTGAATCTTCTGAAAACGCAAAACAAACTAAGAAAATGAAACAGGATTTAAAAAAGGATAAAGAAAGAAAAGCGGATTCAGAGGAAAGTTCAGTACCGTCGTTGATCTCGTCAGCGCCTCCTGTGGGCTTCACCATTTTACACTTCGGCTCGTTGGTAGCGTTCGGACCCTCCTTTCTTTTCTTCCCTTCTTGCTCTTTATTAAGCTGCTCCCACAACATCTGGGTCTGAATTCACACAATATTTATTGGTGGTAAAAAAAAAAAAAATGAAATAAATAAATAAATAAAAATTGGGGACTCCTCATGTCTTTTTTTGATTACTTCATAAAGACCCTTAGTACTAAGAGTAGCACCGAATTCAAAAAGAATTCACCATCACAGCCCAGTTTCTCATCAGCCAATCACACACCAAGCCCCAGCACGAGAGGAACATCTTGATCTTAGCTTAGGAATCATCTTTCTTCCTTAGTAAAAATACGTCCCAGCATCTAGTTCTACTAAGACTGACTTCAGAGTTCTGTTTTGGGAAGACGGGCTCAGATCCGGGCCAGAATGTTTTTTTTTAATTCACACCTGTAATGGTAGCGTGCACTGTTCAAATAAAATAACCCACCTCGCTGAACGAGACACACTTAAACACACAGCTCCAGCCTGAGACACACGGAGGAGTCTCCATACCAAGAGTCCAGGGTTCTGCGTCATCTCTCAGGCAGTACGAGGTGGATCGGGTCGGGTTATACCACCTGCGCTTTGTATTCTATAGTGAGGAGTCCATGCTCTGATCTGGTAAAGTTTCTCCACCAGTAAAATGACTGGTGGAGCGAATACACGCGTTCACTGACCTTTCACGTGGCACCATCTGGCATATACTGTATAATGTCAGATCCGTGTTGTTGTATAATAGAGCTTAACGTTACCTGAAATTTACGCCAGTACTACCAACAACATTACTACTGTCATATCATCAGTTACTCTGTCATTAGTGGAGAAATTCGAATTTAAGAACTTCTCTTCCAAGTCTTCGGACACGCCCGTGCTCTGTCTAACTTGAAGGCGACGTTGAACTTGTAATGATCGAATTTATCTCCTGGCGTTAGATCTATTGGAAAGTTCCTGTCTATGTAAATGTAATGAGTATCGGGTTATTACTTTACTTTAGTACGATTTCCGTAAGCTCTCAAATGTCTAGTAATTATAACATGAACAGTATATAGCTCACGCAAAAGGTAAGAACTTACTAGAACCGAGCGCTCACTCGGACTGTGGACAAACACAGTTTCCTGTGGAACGAAAATCGGCGCACCATAGTACCTTCCGCGTAGCTCACACGAAAGCTAATGATTGCATTTCCAGCTTTTATGCATGTATGTAAATATATACACACATATACATTTTATTTATATACATATATATATATATATATATATATTATACACACACACCTATATATATAGATATAGATAAAGTTCCAGTTCAATTAAGTAGCAGTAAAGCAATAATACAAAACCCAGTACCATTATCTTGGACAGCCGGTGGTGCTGTGTCTCAATCGGTGCACTTGCGCAGTAATACTTGTAATACTGATTGTACAGATTAAGTA
Organism: Neosilurus mollespiculum; assembly: GCA_030014195.1. Lineage (NCBI taxonomy): Eukaryota > Metazoa > Chordata > Actinopteri > Siluriformes > Plotosidae > Neosilurus > Neosilurus mollespiculum. Next base: position 20,844,381 of record JAQMYF010000009.1, on the reverse strand, counting down.
CGCTAGCACTGTAAAGTACATCAAAAAGAAGAAGTGTAACACTGTACACTCCTTACACTCATTGGTCATGGTTGTCGCCGCTTATGGAAGGGGTGGGGCTTTCAGTCTTTTTAGTGGTTGCACGACTTGGAACGATCGATCCGGGACAAGGTAACCCTGGCGAAACTCATACACTATGCAAGGTCACCTGCGCTAGTGCACGACATCGAAGTATACTAACGGAAAAGTGCGAACTGAGACACAGCTTCCCAATGTTTGGCAATAAATGATATTAAGAACCAGATTATTTACACTGGCGCTGAGGTACTGCTCTGCCTGTGCTTTCAGAGATTTCATAGCTTTGTATCGCCGTTTCCGTAACTTCTTCGCTCTCGCCTTCCTGATCCTGGCGGCCTCGGCCTCGGCCTCGGCCCGTGCCGCTTCAGAGTCGTCGCAGTCATCATCGTCTTTCTGCTGAGGGGCCGCCGAGACGAAGTCTATGCCCTTGAGCCCGGACAAGTCGTCGTTAAGAAAGTCATCCGATGGCTGGAAGCGCGTGGTGTCGGGAAAGACGAAATGCTTGATGACGGGTTTATTCGGGTCGATGCTACACAGAGACAGAGGTGCAGAGCAAGCACAGATCAATCCTCTCGTTTCTTAATGAACGGAATAATTAAGATCTCCACCTTCTATACACTAACTGGCCATAAGTTTGTGCACCACTCAGCATCGCATTCTCTCTTTTTCTTATAATAAACTCCACTCATCTGGGAAGGCTTTCCACTAGATTTTGGGGTGTGGCTGTGGGGATCAGATTTAGGGATGGCGAGGAGGTCTGGGTTCAGTCGGTGTTCAGGGCTGAACTGAAACCCTGTTGTGTTTGGATCTTCTAAATAGTTTCTTAATAAACGTCTGCATCCCAGTTTGTGGAGGAGCTACAGGAGAGTGGGATGGGTAGGGGCGCACAAACTTTTGGTGCAATAAGGTACATTTCATTTTCTATATTTCAAGCCAGTCCACTGTTTACTGCAGGGCTTCTCCATCGTGATTATCAGAATAATAAGATCAACGTTACCTCTCGTTCTTACTTTCTTCTTTACTACTTTCTCCCGTGAACAGGTTAAGGCTCTTGGTGACTCTGTTCATGACTTCCTCCGCCTTCCTCTGACAGGTGGGGTTACCTGTTTTTAAAGAGTAGAGGTGTTGGTCATCCTTACTGCATAATTTGTGTGTATGTAACATGTTTAAGTGATACAGACGCCTATTTTAACATAAATGACCACAAAAAGCACAAAACTGGGTAATTTTCTCCCGTGGATTACTAGCGAGGGCTGAACCAGCGGTTAGCAGTCGTTTCTCCCCCAGAAGTGACGTGTACACGTTGGGCGGGGTTGTCCAGAGCAAGTAAACAAGCAGATCTATTGAGTGAGCGACATTTAAGATGATAAAAAATCGTGTTCAAGAAGCGACTATGGCAGAAATTTGGAGGAAATGGGTGTAAACGGTGACCTGTTTGAACCAGAGAGGGAGGAGTCTCCTGTGGAGACGGTGAGACGTCACGTTCTAGTGACTCTGAGGACGAGAACGCTGCCAGAGAGGAGTGTGACAGCAAATCCAAAATGGTTTACGCAGCCAACGTTTCACTGACTCGGCTTTCCTGTCGTCAGTCGGTTTAGGAACAAAGAGAAACGTTTTTGTGATTTCTGCGCTTGTTGTTTGTGCAGCTCTGCTGTCATTTCTGTCGCCAAGAAGAGGGCGAGTTGTAGATTTCCTAAAGGCATCTTCAAACCGTCAAATCTTCAACATCGCTACCATGTTGCTCACGGTTCCCCATACAGCACATTTAACTTTACGTTTGGCAAACACAGGACGCATCACCAACCCGGGTGGAGGGTTAGTGACCCGGGAGAATATTTTAGGAGGGTTTCAAGACAGTAAGCAGATGAGGTGCGAGAGGATCTAAATATGCAGGTGTGTGCAGAAGGAGGGGCTTCGATAAGTCAGTCAGAGCACAAAGAGGCTTAAATCCCGTAGAGCGTCGATCACCAACCCTGTTCCTGGAGATCTACTCTACCTTCCTCTAGGTTTTCTCTTCAACCACATCTGCTCACAGTGCTCAGGTGGGTCGTGGTTAGAGTTGGAGCCAAAGTCTTTAGGGAGGTAGATCTCCGGGAACAGCGTTGGTGACCAGTGTGGGTGACTACGGGACTACACTGGTTAATCTTGTAAACACCTTGCACTAATAGGATTGACAAGGCCACTGGTCACGTGACACTCTGACGAGACATCGTGACAGAGAAACAGAATTTTAATCGTGATCTGACAAAATTGCGTTTTACTTCTAGAGCTTCCGTACTCAGGAGGGGTCCAACGCTCAGCTCGGAACCTCCAGGGGTTTTACTCGGATTATTATTACAAGGGGTGGCCCTGATGTAACGGTCGGATTCGATCAGACATGGTTTATTTTCAACACCGTCTCCCCTGCAGTCGACACACGTCTTCCACCGGTGGTGCAGCGCCCTTAGGACAGAAGCTCTCAAGCTTCCTTGCTCTGGATTTCCTCCTTAAAGCCTCAGCGTACAATCTTTACAGTGCTCGCGTTATTCTCGCACAAACCTCTCTGTGACATCTTTTACATACTACAGCCCCTTCCTGTGACATCATCACATCACCATCATCGCAAACCTTCATCAATCCTTCCTCTTTTTCATAGATTTACACAATCTCCTCTACATCACCCCCCTCTTCCTCATTCAGCGTCATCATCACCCCTCTTCATCCTTCAGATTCATCACTCATCTTCCTCTTCATAACGTCCTCAGATTCCAACCCCTCTCTGACATCATCATCACCCTCCTCTTCCTCATTCATCATCATCATCACCCCTCCTCTTCCTCATTCATCATTATCACCCCCCTCTTCTTCATTCATCATCATCACCCCCCTCTTCCTCATTCATCATCATCACCCCCCTCTTCTTCATTCATCATCATCACCCCCCTCTTCCTCATTCATCGTCATCACCCCCCTCTTCCTCATTCATCGTCATCACCCCTCCTCTTCCTCATTCATCATTATCACCCCTCCTCTTCCTCATTCATCATCATCACCCCTCTTCATCCTTCAGGTTCATCACTCATCGTCCTCTTCATAACGTCCTCAGATTCCAACCCCTCTCTGACATCATCACCCTCCTCTTCCTCATCTATCTGCATCACTCTTCATCACTCTTCGTTCGTCTGGACCCTGGGAGTCGCTGCTTGCAGCTGTATTGTTATTTCATAGGAATGTATCTAGATGTATTGATATCATAAGTAGCTGCTTGTCTGGCTTGTTGCATCATTAGATTTTAAACTCTATAAGTATGTATCCAGGGGTCGACCGGCTCTCACCTTGCCATAAAATAAGGAAACCTTGAAGCCTTTAAACAGAGTGTTTGTACCAGGGTTCTAACCAGACCCCCACAGTGATCCTTCCAGCACAGAGTGTACTGTTTTCACTGCTCCTTCGAGTCAGATGCACAGAATTTACTATTTATTCAGAGTCTGAAGAGAAGAGCAATAGAGTAGTCGATCTTGGAGGTAAAAGAAAAGAAAAGAAGTGTGGATGAGTTTCTCCACTGATGAAGAGAAAGGAAAAAGAAGGAAACCTGGCAGTGATGTTCCTGAGGAGAAAACAGGCTGGTAATGTTTTCAAAAACATTTATTTATTCTAAATAATAACTGAAAACATGAGCTAAAAACCCTGCAAAGCTAAAAACAACCCCAACAGTCCTGTGTGTTTGTTTATGTACTGAAGCCTTTTTATACTAAAAGACTGCAAGGGACACAAATGTGATGAATTTTATATCTTAATTATTACCTGAACCGAATCCCAAACCCTCCATACTGAACTCCAATCTAAAATCTCTCAGCAAAACAAATGAAAACCTGAAGAAATAAACTGTTTCTTCTGCTTGTTCTTAACGACTTTCCTCTTCCGCTCTCAATTTCTTCTTCTTCTTCTTCTTCTTCTTGTGCACATTTGGGCGCAGGCTGTGTCACAGCGCCACCTGTCGGTCATTCTGATTTCTACCACTACAAACTCCATGTGAGCGTCCAAGCGTTCCCAACGCGGAAATCACAAATAATTGCATTTTCACTTCAAAGTCCATTTCACTTCATTCATTTTCAAAGCCCTTCAATCCTCATTAAAGTCGCGGGGAGGTCGGCGGCCTCCCCCCCTCAGCCGACTCTGTGCGAGGGCGGGGTTCACCCTGAACAGCTCGCCGGGCCATCGCAGGGCCAACACCCACACAACCAACCATTCACACCCGCTCTCACACCTCAGGGCGATTTGGAACCACCAATCAGTCTACTATGCATGTTTTTAGACTCTGGGAGGAAACCGGAGGACCCAGAGGAAACCCATTTTCGCCCATTTCAAAGTTTAAATAGCAATAATTTTATCAATTGGGCGGCATGATGGCGCAGTGGTGAGCACGTCCGCCTCATAGCATGAAAGTCCCAGGTTAGATTCCGGCTTATGTTAGTGTTATTTTCTTCCTGGGTTTCCTCCGGGTCCTCCGGTTTCCTCCCAGAGTCCAAAAGCATGCATAGTAGGCTAACTGGCAGTTCCAAATTGCCCCTAGGTGTGAGAGTGGGATGTTGCATGTTCTCCCCGTGCTTGTGTGGGTTTCCTCTTGGAACACCGGTTTTCTCCCAAAGTCCAAAAACATGCACAGTAGGCTAATTGGCTGTTCCAATCCCCCCCCCCCCCCTTTCCTTGGTGTGAATTTGTTGTTAAGTATGTGTGTTGGCCCTACAATGGTCTGGCGAGCTGTTCCAGAACCTTCTTGCTGCGAGGCGGACGTGCTAACCACTATGCCACTGTGCCGCCCCATTGGCAATTTTGTTATTACTAAAAAAAGGTAATAATTGCATATAGTAATAGTAGCACAGGAGGTACACAGGAGGACTACATACGGAATAATGCACAGCGGTGAGAGATGAGTGGAAGAAATGTAGAGTAAATGTGCAGGGCAGTAAATATTACAGACTTTAGACAGAATGGAGGCTGAAAGACAGACAATGGATTTAAGAAGTTATAATCAGCAATAAACTTAAAATGAGTGACAAGAACAAGTTCTCTAGAATCTTAATGATGAATATCGCAAGCTCCCTAAAATCACATAAAATCTGTGGAATTTTTGCTCTGGAATAATATTTATAGTAAATCTGGCATAATTCTCCCCACAGTGTCTGAAAATGAGCAGAACACTGCACTGTACTTCAGTTATTTTCTGCTTTTATGCATTTATGCATATATATATATATATATATATACTGTATTAATCCCACAAGGGAAATTATTGCCTCTGCAATCATCACAATTAATTTGTTTTTAATGCCTCTACCCACCAAAGTGAGCACACACACACACACACACACACACACACACACACATGTAAACAGTGAGCACACACACTCGGAGCAGTGGGCTGCCACACATTGCAGCTCCCGGAGAGCAGTTAAGGATTAGATACCTTGCTCAAGGACACTTCAGCCATGAATGTGGAGGAAGAGAAGGTGCACCTCATTCCCCCACCACCACCACCACACATTTTTCCCTTGCCAGGTAGCAACATTTTAAAGTGCACCATAAACATAATTATAATGAATGAATATGATAATTTGATGTAGGGCGACACAGTGGCATAGGGCTTAGCACTTCCACCTCACAGTAAAAAGGTCGTCCGGGGTCGTCACGGGGAGGCTGAGCACATCTCAGCCCACTCTGGGCGAAGGCGGGGTGCACGCTGACAGCATGCCAGACCACTGTAGGACCAACACACACACACACCCACACACACACACACACACACACAATCACACTCACACCAAGGGGCGATTTGGAAACCCACACAAGCTCGGTGAGAACGTGAGAACGTGCAAACCCCACACCAAGACGCCCTCGCCAAGCCCGGGACTCGAACCCGGGACCTTCTTGCTGTGAGACAGAACCACCACCACCACGCCGCCCTATTTATTACCATATTATTTCTGTGTATTATAATTTTCCCATGAATATTCATGATTAATCCCTCAGTTATGTTTAGATTTGTTTGTAAAGTTGGAATTTGCCCTGCTTTTGTGTACATCTTTGTCCTTTGTACAGGCAGGAGTAAGGGTGCTGGGAGGATGATGAGTGTAATCATGGGTAATAATTCTCTATAACAGAGGTCAGAGGTCACGCTCAGATCATGTGGATCAAAGTTCCGGGGTTTTTTATACAGAAGAAACGGAATCATGACACATCGTCCAATCAGCAAATGAGATATTTTGACGGGCGGCTGAGTTGACTAACGAGAGAGCGAGGTTTCCTCAGTGAGGGCGGGGTTTGGGAAAGTTTTACGATTGTCTCCTGACCGGATAGGAAAAGTTGTGGTATTTTCCCTTAATTTTTCCAGGCGGAGGTTCAGGAGAAGCCGCGTATGTGTGAATGTTTAACCCTTGCAGTGTTTGTGAACAGATTTAGACACGGCAGGGGGTGATAATGTGTTTCTAAGTGGTAGAATTCTGCCCCGGCTGTGTTGTGGTGGTGGTTTTTCCTGCAGCCCCTGAGGACTGAGGCTCTGATCCACGACTTGAGGCTTTTCCGGCTGGATTTGGGAACAGAGAGCAGTTCCTGAGCCATGGGGAACCGCGGGATGGAGGAACTGATCCCTCTCATTAATAAGCTCCAGGACGCGTTCAGCTCCATCGGACAGAGCTGTAATCTGGACCTGCCGCAGATCGCGGTGGTCGGTGGGCAGAGCGCCGGGAAGAGCTCCGTGCTCGAGAACTTCGTGGGCAGGTTAGCATCGAGTGCTAATGCTACACACGAACAACCTGTTAACACACACACACACACACACACACACTTACACTCACACACACACTCACACTCTCACACACACACACTCACTCTCTCACACACACACACTCACACACTCACTTACACTCTCACACACACTCTCACACACACTCACACTCTCACACTCACACACACACACACACACTCTCACACTCACACACACACACACTCTCACACACACACTCACTCACTTACACTCTCACACACACACACACTTTCACACTCTCACACACACACACACACTCACTCACTCACACTCTCACACACACACTCACTCACACTCTCACACTCACTCACTCACACTCTCACAGTCACACACACACTCACTCACTCACTCACTCACTCACACACACACACTCACTCACTCACACTCTCACACACACACTCTCACACACACACTCACTCACACTCACACACACACTCACTCACACACTCACACACACACTCACTCACTCTCTCTTACACACTCACTCACTTACACTCCTACACTCACACACACTCATTCACTCACACTCTCACACACTCACTCACTTACACTCTCACTCACACACACTCACTCACTCACACTCTCACACACTCACTCACTTACACTCTCTGACTCACTCACTCACACACACACACTCACTCACACTCTCTCACACACACACACTCTCGCACTCACACACACACTCACTCACTTACACTCTCACACACACACACTCACTCACTCTCTCACACACACACACTCACTCACACTTTCACAGTCTCACACACTCACCCACTTACACTCTCTCACACACACACACACACACACACACACACTGACTCACACTCCCACACACGCACTGACTCACACTCACGCCCACACA
>JAQMYF010000009.1:20813093-20828287 GCA_030014195.1 Neosilurus mollespiculum | reverse complement strand
GATACAGCGAAATACTCAACATCAGCTAACACTCCTCATGGGTCACATGATACAGTGAAATACTCAACATCAGCTAATACTCCTCATAGGTCACATGATACTGCGAAATACTCAACATCAGCTAACACTCCTCATAGGTCACATGATACTGCGAAATACTCAACATCAGCTAATACTCCTCATAGGTCACATGATACAGCGAAATAATCAACATCAGCTAACACTCCTCATGGGTCACATGATACAGCGAAATAATCAACATCAGCTAACACTCCTCATGGGTCACATGATACAGCGAAATAATCAACATCAGCTAACACTCCTCATGGGTCACATGATACAGCGAAATGCTCAACATCAGCTAACACTCCTCAGCACACAGCACTGAAACTCTGGTCATTTCAGAATGTTACCACCTGGTCTACTGGATTATATGAGAAGGTGGATGGATGGATCATTTAGGTGATAGAAAAATGGATGGATAATGTAAACAGGTGCTGTTAGTGGGATGGGTGGATGTATGGGTAGGTGGACTGATGGAGGGATTATTTAGGAGATGGACGGATGGATGAATGTAACAGATGCCGTCGGTGGAATACATAAAGGGGTGAGATGAATGGATGGATTATTTAGGTGATGGACAGATGGATGAATGAAGTTAACAGATGGTGCTGGTGGAATAGATTAAGGAGTGGGATGGATGGGTGGATTATTTAGGTGATGTATGGATGGATGGATGAAGTAAATAGATGCTGTTAGTGGGATGGGTGGAAGGGTGGGTGAACTGATGGATGGATTATTTAGGAGATGGATGGATGAAGGTAACATGCCGTCGGTGGAATAGACGAAGGGTAAGATGGACAGATTATTAAGGTGATGGGGGACATAAGAACTGGACTTGTTGAATGAACTGGATGAATGAAATTAACAGGTGGCGTTGGTGGAATAGATAAAGGGGTGAGATGCATGGATGGATGGATGTAGAAACCAGATTCCATTAGTGGATTCGATGAAGGGGTGGGGTGGGTGGGTGAATGAGAGGGTTGTTCAGGTGACTGACAGATGGGAGGATAAAGTAAAGTAAAATGATGCCATTAGAGGACTAAATGAAGGGTTAAATTGAATGGCTGGAAAGATGGATGGATTTAGAAGGTTAGGAGAATGTACAGATGTAAGAATTAGAGGAATGAACTGATGGATGAATTACAGAAATGCATTTGTGGATAAGGTGATGGATGGATTCATTGTAGGATGAATGAAACATAAGTTGAAGAGATTCATGAACTGACACTGTTCTGGTTGGATGGATGGAATGATAGATAGATGAGTAGATCCGTTGGATGGACAGATCTATTACTCATGCACACATTTATACACTGAATACATAAACTCACGGCTTCATGAATTAATGTACGTGAGATTTGTTGAACCCAGAAGCTCGTCTGATTTTGTTTCTCTCTCTCTCTCTCTCTTGCTCTCTTGTTTTTGTCTTTCTTTTCCTGGTCATTCTTTTTTTGGTTCTTCCCTGTTTTTGTATCTTTTTTTCGTGAACCTTTCAACCTTTCCCCGGCATCACCCCGATATAAAAACGACCCCATATTCCCCCCCTGCACCACCCATTTCCCATGATCCATCAGGACGGGCTTGTTCACCCCTGACATGGCGTTCGAGGCCATAGTGAAAAAGCAGATCGTTAAGCTGAAGCAGCCGTGTCTCAAATGCGTGGACCTGGTCGTGTCTGAACTCTCCGCTCTCGCCCACAAGTGCACAGAGAAGGTAAAGATCATGATATGCTGGGGAAGGGAGGGGAGAAAGATGGGTTTAGATATAAAAAGTGGATGGATTGGTTGATCGATGGATATGATGGTTAGATGATTGGGAGGTTTGATGGACATAGCTTGATAAATAGTTGGATGGATGAGAGGGATGGATAAATTACAGGTTAGATGGGTAGCTGGATACAGATGGATTAGATAGATGGATGAGTCAGGGAAGGATAGATTGGACAGATGTAGGAGACGGAGATGTGAATAGATTAGACAGGTACTGATGCTGAATAGATGGATGGACTATACAGATGTAGGAATTGGATGGATGAATGTATTAGATGTAGTCAGATGGACTGATTGTGAAGGTGTAGAAGTAGGATAAGATGACAGTCATTGGGGTTTGATTGGCTATGTTAATCATGAAGCTGTTGGATGGGTGGATGAAATAGATGAACCTGTTGGATGGGTCGATGAAATAGCTGAAGCTGTTGGACGGGTGGATGAAATAGACAGATGAAGCTGTTGGACGGGTGGATGAAATAGATGGATGAAGCTGTTGGACAGGTGGATGAAATAGACGAATGAAGCTGTTGGACAGGTGGATGAAATAGACGAATGAAGGTGTTGGATGGGTGCATGAAATAGACAGATGAAGCTGTTGGTTGGGTGGATGAATTAGACAGATGAAGCTGTTGGTTGGGTGGATGAATTAGACAGATGAAGCTGTTGGATGGGTGGATGAATTAGACATCTGAAGCTGTTGGATGGGTGGATGAATTAGACAGATGAAGCTGTTGGATGGGTCGATGAAATAGCTGAAGCTGTTGGACGGGTGGATGAAATAGACAGATGAAGCTGTTGGACGGGTGGATGAAATAGATGGATGAAGCTGTTGGGTGGATGAAATAGACGAATGAAGCTGTTGGACGGGTGGATGGAATAGACAAATGAAGGTGTTGGATGGGTGGATGAAATAGACGGATGAAGCTGTTGGATGGTTGGATGTATAAGTCAGATGTAGCTGTTGGATGGGTGGGTAGATTAGACAAATGAAGCTGTTGGATGCTTGGATGTAATAGAAGAAGCTGTTGGATGGGTGGATGGAATAGACAGGTGAAGCTGTTGGACGGGTGGATGAAATAGATGAAGCTGTTGGATGGGTGGATGTCATAGACATGTAGCTGTTGGACGGGTGGATGAAATAGACGGATAAAGCTGTTGGACAGGTGGATGAAATAGACAGATGAAGCTGTTGGAGGGGTGGATGAAATAGACGGGTGAAGCTGTTGGACGGGTGGATGAAATAGACAGATGAAGCTGTTGGAGGGGTGGATGAAATAGACGGGTGAAGCTGTTGGATGGGTGGATGAAATAGACGGATGAAGCTGTTGGACGGGTGGTTGAATTAGACGGGTGAAGCTGTTGGACGGGTGGATGGAATAGACAGATGAAGCTGTTGGACGGGTGGATGGAATAGACAGATGAAGCTGTTGGATGGGTGGATGGAATAGAGATGAAGCTGTTGGATGGGTGGATGAAATAGACGGATGAAGCTGTTGGACGGCTGGATGAAATAGATGGATGAAGCTGTTGGATGGGTGGATGAAATAGACGGATGAAGCTGTTGGGCGGGTGGATGAAATAGACGGATGAAGCTGTTGGATGGGTGGATGAATTAGACGGACGAAGCTCTTGGACGGGTGGATGAAATAGACGGAAGAAGCTGTTGGACGGGTGGATGAAATAGACGGATGGGTGGATGAAATAGACGGATGAAGCTGTTGGACGGGTGGATGAAATAGAAGGATGAAGCTGTTGGACGGGTGGATTAATTAGATGGGTGAAGCTGTTGGACGGGTGGATGGAATAGACGGATGAAGCTGTTGGATGGGTGGATGAAATAGACGGATGAAGCTGTTGGACAGTTGGATGAAATAGACGGATGAAGCTGTTGGATGGGTGGATGAATTAGACGGATGAAGCTGTTGGACGGCTGGATGAAATAGACGGATGAAGCTGTTGGACAGGTGGATGAAATAGACGGATGAAGCTGTTGGACAGTTGGATGAAATAGACGGATGAAGCTGTTGGATGGGTGGATGTATAAGTCATATGTAGCTGTTGTACTGGTGGGTAGATTAGACAGATGTAGCCATGGATGGAATAGACAGATGTTTAAGAAAACTATTGATGTCACCGATAAAGAGTCTAAGCCTAAATGAATAGGTACAAATGAAGGTACAGTGTGGCCAAAAGTATGTGCACCCCTCACCATCCAACCCTTGTAGTTCCTTCATGAACTGTTCGAAATGCATATTTGGAGAGAATTTCATTTCATTCTGTAGAAATTTCCTTTTACTGGACACCCGAACACTGTTCCTGCAGGAACACGTCAGTGTCTGTGCGCACAAAACACCGAGCTCCAGGAAGACATGGTGTGTTAGAAGTAGTCAAGTGTCCTGACCTGCACAAAACCCTGACCTCAACCCCCTTAAACATCTGCACCTTCGATGAACAGGAACACTGACTGAACCCCAGAACACCACATCTGACCTCCTCACTAATGATCTCGTTGCTGAATGAAGACAAATCCCACATTCACATCCCATAAGCCACAAAGCCACGCCTCAAATCCCACATCCACGTCCCATAAGACACAAAGCCACGCCTCAAATCCTTACAACCACGCCCCAAAAACCCACAGCCTCGCCTGGAATTTCCCACTGCCATGCCCCCAAATTCATCACAGCCACACCCCAAAATTCCCACAGCCATGCCCCCTAAATCGCCTCACCTCAAAAAAACCACAGCCGTGCCTCAAAATCCTCAGAACCACACCCCTAAATCCCCACAGCCACATCCCTAAATCCCCACAGCCACGCCTCAAAATCCCCACAGCCACACCCAAGCATCAAAATCCCCACAGCCACGCCCCAAAATTTCCACATCCACACCCCAAAATCCAATGCAGCCATGACTCACAAACCCCACAGCTACACCCCAAAATCCCCACAGCCATGCCCCTGAAATCATCACAGCCACACCCCAAAATCCCCACAGCTACACCCCAAAATCCCCACAGCCACACCCCAAATCATCACAGCCACACCCCAAATCATCACAGCCACATCCCCACATCCATGCCCCAAAATCTCCACAGCCACGCCCCAAAATCCAATGCAGCCATGGCCCAAACACCCCACAGCTACACCCCAAAGCCCCATATCCACACCCCAAAAGTCCCATAACTACACAGTAGAATCCCCACAGCTGCACCCCAAAATCCAGTAGAAAGCAATCAAAGAGAAATGGAGTTTATAATTCGAGAAACAAGGGAATAAATTGAAATGAATTTGTGTGGTTTTGGAATGGAATATACAACACTCAGGTGTGCACATACTTTTGGCTGTATTAATAATGTTGCGTGTGTGTGAGCACTTAAATTTTTCCCACCTTGTCCACGCCTTCCCTTCAGCCTCCCTCACATGACGCTTCACCCCGAAAGCCCCTGATCTCACCCTTCCATCCAATCAGTCAGCGCTGCCTCCGATGATTGATTCTCACCACGCCCAATCCGGTGCTCATGATTATTAACGATTACCGACTCCTCAGTTTGTTTGTTTTTTCATCAGTAATTTTACCCACAATTCCTTTCCAAACCCTGCCTTAAAAAGATTTTTTTCTGTTGATTCTATGATTCAGCATTTCCTTCTTCTCTTCTCTGACTCACCCTTTCAGTATCACAGATCTAACGAGCTTCGTCACCACCAGCCCTGGAACTGATCCCTATTTTAGAGCTGCACAGTGAAGAAAAAAAGACGCATCATAAAAAAACTTTACATGAAGCTGCCATCTGTCTGAACGCTAACAGTAATCTGCCGTCTAGACTCCAATTCTATGCTAGCACTTAGCGAATGTACAGTAGTGCTCATTTACTACACAAGCTATAAGTAATCATAATGCCTGGTAGAGAATGTCTACCGTAAACATGCTAGCTAATATATTTATTTATTGCTTTTACACTGTGCAGCCCTAATCCACACCTATCTTACCATGTCTGACCTGGCTTGGTGTGTGTGTGTGTCTGTGTGTCTGTGTGTGTGTGTGTGTGTGTGTGTGAGTGTGAGTGAGTGAGTGAGTGTGAGTGAAGTAGTAATGCTTATTATTGTAGTGTAACAGTTGAACATGTGGACATGGTGTTTCTTGGTGTTGATGCAGTTACATGTTTTTATTAGCTGAGTTCGTATCCTCATCTGAGAGAGGAGACCGAGAGGATCGTCACCACCTACATCAGAGAGAGGGACAGCAAGACGAAAGACCAGGTGGGAGACGTCACAAACATGTCCTCAACATTGTGGAATGAATTGAAAAATATAAGAATCATTATAATATTGGGTAACGGAGTTAGATAAACCTGATTAACATTCGTTAGTTATGAAATAATGTTACTGTGAAATCAACACACAGGACTAAAAATATTGTTATTTTGCCCTTTCTTGTATTCTTAAAGAAACCTGAATTAGTGCTTTGATTTAAGCATTTAACAATTTTAAAGAGTACCGGTATTAGTCATCCTAACAACATAATTCGTGCATATATAATACATTTAAGCGATACAGCACTTAATTTAACATAAAGGACCATAAAAAGCACAAAATTGGTTTACTAGTGGGGGCTGAACCAATGTTAGCAGTGGTTTTTCCTGGAAGTGACATGAACTTGTTGGGCGGGGTTGTCCAGCACAGGTAAACAAGCAGATCTATTCAGCGAGCGACTTTTAAGGTGATTAAAAAAAAACGTGTTCAAGAAGCAACTATGGCAGCATTCTGGAGGAAATGGGAGTAAATGGTGACCTATTTGAAGCAGAGAGGGAGGAGTGAAGACAGTGAGACTTCACATTCTAGTGAATCTGAGCACGATGAGAGAGCAACAAAAGGACCGGCTTAGAGCAAAAGAAATGTTACGGTTTTAAAATTTATTGCGAACTTGGCGAGTACATTGTCGGATCTGAAAAAAGAATGGCCTTACAGAAAATAATTCCCATCACTAACAACGGCTGAGTAAAACAGCAGATCAAGCAAAATGAGCAATTATTGAATGATTTGAATTGAACTATGATTTAGATCGAGAAGATTTTATCCGCTGAAGGCCGAGTGAGCAGATATCTGGTACTCTAGCTTCAAGTTCAACACAAAGTTCATGAGCCAAGTTTTACTAGGCTCATGGGAGGCTGTGTGGTGCAGTTTGAACACATGTCTGTACTTGTTTCAAAATTAAGTACACTATGAAGTTCCTTTTAAATTCTGACTTGTCATTCTCAATATAAACGTGGCAACTCAATGGCAGTGACAAGTCGGTGGCTGTCTGTGAACCTCGGCTTTTCAGTGGGATGAATAGCGACCATGTCCTTACATATGTTTGTCGTTATGGCGAGTTTAATTTAAAATTTTCAATTTTCAAATTTTTATACCTTCAAGCATGATCCTAATGTCAGACCTGCATTATCTTTCATTCTGCTGCATGACAAGCATTCCATAAATAAAAAGTTTATTATTATTGTAAAAATTATTGTTTCTATTAGTTGTATTTTATTACTGAACATTCAAGTTTCAGGGTTTTTTTCATTACGTGTGTGTGTGTGTTTTGTAGGTGATGCTGTTGATTGACATTGAGCTCTCCTACATCAACACCAATCACGAGGACTTCATCGGTTTTGCGAAGTAAGTGACCCCTGATCTTTGACCCCTGAATGATGGCACAATATATATTGCAGCATTATCTCAGACTATGACATAAAATATTAAAAATATAGATTACAGGATGATTTAATTTCCATTTTTGACTGTCTGCAGCGCCCAGCAGGGTTCCGCGGTCACCAAGAAGAGAGCAGTTCCTAACCAGGTGCGACACCAGACAGACTCTCATTTTTTCTAATTAGCATATTCATATCACTGCTATTCAGTGTGGGTGTCTAGACTAATTATCATAACCCCACCCCCTTTTGCAGGTGATCAGGAAGGGTTGGCTCACCATCAATATCAGTATTATGAAGGGTGGCTCTAGGGACTACTGGTTTGTCCTGACTGCCGAGTCACTGTCCTGGTACAAGGACGAGGAGGTGTGTGTGTGTGTGTGTGTGTGTGTGTGTGTGAGAGAGAGAGAGAGAGAGAGAATTCTACATTGTCAATTTATAAATTCTAGACATAATATTCCAACGTGTGTGTGTGTGTTGCAGGAGAAAGAGAAGAAGTACATGCTTCCTTTGGATAACCTGAAGATCAGAGATGTTGAGAAAGGCTTTATGTCCACCAAACACACCTTTGCTATCTTTAACACTGAGCAGAGGTGTGTGTGTGTGTGTGTGGTTACATACCTTTAACTGTTCCCATCACAGCAGGCGATACAGACTATAATTTTTGGCTGTGTTTGTGCGTGTGTGTGTGTGTGTGCGTGTGTGTGTGTGTGTGTGTGTGTGTGTAGGAACGTGTATAAAGACCTGCGTCAGATCGAGTTGGCGTGCGACTCTCAGGAGGACGTGGACAGCTGGAAGGCCTCGTTTTTGCGTGCAGGAGTGTATCCAGAGAAAGATCAGGTACCTGCCCACGTCAGGTGTGTGTCGCCTTAATGATATTCAGCAGCTCCAGTTCAGGTCACATCTCTGTGTCCAGGTGGAGAATGGCGAGGGGGCTCCAGCAGACACCTTCTCCATGGACCCTCAGTTGGAGAGACAGGTAGAGACGATCCGGAACCTGGTTGACTCCTACATCGGCATCGTCAACAAGAGCATCCGGGACCTCATGCCCAAGACCATCATGCACCTCATGATCAACAGCGTCAGTTTGCACAAACATTTCTGATAGTTCCTTGTCTCTTATTAATGCTTTACAGCTGAGTACAAGTTAACATGCTGTTGTCGGTAGCAACGATTCTAACAAACCCCACCCCTCCCCTTTCCCACTCCAGGCGAAGGAGTTCATCCACTCGGAGCTGCTGGCGTACCTGTACTCGAGTGCGGATCAGAGTGTGCTGATGGAGGAGTGTGCCGATCAGGCTCAGCACCGAGAAGAGGTGTTGAGGATGTACCACGCCCTTAAGGAGGCACTTAACCTCATCAGTGACATCAGCACCACCACCATCTCCACCCCTCTGCCCCCACCTGTGGACGACACCTGGATCAACACAGAGCCCAGGTACACAAACACGCACACACACTCTATCTCTCTACTCTTGGTATGCACACACAAATACATCCTTCTCTCTCTTAGTCCTCCTGCACAGGTGAAACCATCAAGCTCCGCCCCTCTTCCTGGTCGTCCTCCTGCAGTGAGGGGTTCCAACCCCGGTCCTCCTCCAGGCTCCGTTCCTCCAACTGCGGCGCCGCCAGTTCCCTCTCGTCACGTTCCACTACATGTGAATGCTTATGCAGGAGGGACTCTGGAGGCAAGCTCCGCCCCTCCACCACAGATCCCCTCTCGACCTGCCCGAGTGCCCCCTTCCATCCCACCTGGAATTCCCAGGTGCGAGATCCTGCCATTTACTTAACACAATGCTGGAAACTGTATTACATTCAGTATTTATTCAGCATTATAGTCAGTAACATCTTCAGTAGCCACTGCATTGGTTTTTTGTTTGTTTTTTAGCAGAAGACCTCCAGCAGCTCCAAACAGACCAACCATCATCCGGCCGTCTGAACCGTCACTACTCGACTAAACACGTATATTCTGTACATACACGGTGTTCGAAATAAGAATGGAAAAGCTGGTTGTACACCAGAGAAGCTCCTGAAAGGAAATAGGTTGTCTGCATTTTAAATTGGTTGTCCGTAATTAATTATACGTCAGTAATATCGTAATCACCGTCTCCGTAGGCTCCAAAACCGAAAATAATGTTATAGCTACAAGCTAACTAATTAACCTGAGATTTATTAAGCTGCAAACATTTTTAATCTTCAGTAATAATAAACATTTTAAGTACATGTACACTCTAATCTTGGTAAATATGTGTATTATACATCTTTACTATTCATGCCACGGTTCCCAACAACCAATCACTAATCCTCATTCCCAGCAGCCAATCACTGAACACCCTCATTCCCAACAACCAATCACGGATCACATTGTTCCTCAGAGGGGAAAGTTACTGGTTACTTCGGTGTGCTAACAATTGACTACCATTTAATACATGTATAATTCCATGTGTATTTTTTTTATAATTTTTTTTAGGTTTGTAATCAGGTTTTAATATGCAAATCATCCTGACGGCTCAAGTAATATGCAAATTAACACAATGCATCATATTGGGACATTCAGAGTATGTATTCACCACTTTTCCCTCAGAATAGTTGAAAGCACTGCTGGGTAAACAAAACGTTAGCATTTTCCAGTGATTTTTTTTAAAACATGAAATATAAAGGATTATTGATGAGAGAGAGAGAGAGAGAGAGAGTGTCACGTTCTAGAATGTCTCCGCCTTGATCCAATTTATTCTGTGTTTAGACTTGTTTAGGCTTGTATACCTGAACTTCAGCTTCTGCGTTTACTCAAGTGTCTGCTTAATCTGAATCTTTTGTTTGTTTATGCGCGGGTCCGAACAGTGGCCTACGAGCCTTTGTTTAATGTTTCGGTTTCATTCCTAATCAACTTCAGTTCTGTTTTATTCCGTCGTGTAGATGATCTGATCCAGAGTCACTGCGAAAAAGAGAGGTAGAGACAGAGGGAGAGACTGGCTTACTACAATAACTAGTTCACAATTAATTTACTTACAATCGTAGACATGAAGAGTTTGTGCTTAGCTCCACGTCTGTGCTTGCAATCAAGCATTGTTCCTAACTAGGCCTGCGAATGTGCTAGCTAGATAAATAAATAATTTTATTTGGCTAATATGTTATTTTGTATTATTTTCGTACACCTAGTTTGAACAGGTGTTAAAAACAGTCATGGTGAGAAATAAAATGACATTATACTCAGATTATAACCTGATATGAAGGAGTTTTGATGGCCAAACCCCAAATGACTCCTTGCACCCCATAGAAGTCCACTCTATAAAGCTTGAAATAGGTCTGCTGTACACCGTCTAATGCACTACTTTATTACAGAGACAGGAATTTGTCATTTAGACCACATTAATGCTAGTGGCTTAAGGACAACCTTTGCTTGTTACCTTCTTATCAGGGTTAAAACAAAAACAGAAGATGGGGTACTGCGTAACCTGATTTTCATTACTTCATTCATTCATTTTCTGAACCGCCTAATCCTAATTAGGGTCGCAAGGATGCTGGCGCCCATCTCAGCCAACTCTGGGCGAGGACAGAGTACACCCTGGACAGCTCGCCAGGCCACCGCAGGGATAACCTGATATTAGGGTCAATAATTTTATACTCATTATGCCAGTCGATGGTCGTCTGGCAGATGATGGTTTCATGGCGTTCTTTTCCAGAAACATGGAAACCTGCTTATTTCGAACACTGCATACAGTCAGTCACATTATCGCAAATAAATTAAATAGAAGCCGTGTTGTTATTGTATATTATAACAAGGCAGTTATCTATTTTAGGAATAACCCACACACCAACTATGATCTAGATAATGCTAATTCTCTTGGGAACAACACCAGCTAGTATTGATTTGAGGAATTTTATTTGGTTTGAATATTGGCGTTACGTATATTTGACTTAAACGTATTTTATTAGTCATGTATATTACCGCCATGGTGTTCAGTTTGTTTTAGGATAATTCCGATAGCGTTTTTGAATCTTTTATTAACTTTTTTTGTTGAACCACAGACATATGCCACACAGTGGCTTGCAGAAGTATTTACCCCCTTTGCATTTTTTTCTTAATTTGTTGCCTTACAACCTGGAACTAAAATGCATCTTTGGGGGGTGGGGTGGGGGGGTTATCAGTCGATTTACACAACATGCTAACAACCTTGAAAATGAAAAATATTTGATATTGTAAAACAAGAAATAGTACAAAAAACAGAAAATATGAGTGTGCCTACTGTAGCTATTATTTTTAGAGTCATTTCCAAGCAATTAAACGTGTCTTAGGGTATGAGTTGGGGTCGGTGGCGTAGTGGTTAGTGTGCTGGACTCATGATCAGGAGGTTGTGGATTCGAAACCCCATTCGACCCACACAGCATGATCCAGCCGCCACCATGCTTCACTGTGGGGATGCTGCTCCTTGATGGCCAAAAAGTTAGAATTTAGGCTCAACTGACCAGAGGGCCTTCTTCATTATGTTTGTGGAGTTTCCCACCTGCCTTTTAGCGAACTCTAAAAGTTCTTTCTTAATTTTTTATGTAAGCAATAGCTTTGTTTGCTGGCCACTCTTCCATGAAGCCCAGCTCTGTGGAGTGTGGACAGATACACCAGTCTCTGCTGTGGAAGTCTCTTTGCTGTCGCTCTGTCTGGGGAATAATTGTGCAAGCCACTATTTCAGTTTTCAGTGCATTACATATAATGAACATGTTTACAAATAAAATGTTTAGATTGAACACTTGGATGGAAAAAAAAAGGTGCTCGGGTTCATCTAATAATGTTTGCGTTAATATTGATGTATGCATTAATGTTGATTTTTGCTAAACTAATTGAGGACCCAAACTGGAAAGTATTTTGTTGTAAACAGTGCCTTACACACGCATAACACTCCTTTATGTACAAGTGTCTTGTGCAGATTTTCACTTTTGATATGTTTTTATGTATTTTTATGCACTTTGATGTGTGTCATACACTCGGCGCTGGGAGGGGACTTTTGGGTTGGAGAAGCTTCCTGCTAAAAACTGCGTATAAATGTGTCAAAGCGATTATAATTTAATTCAGGATAAAATTAGTTTCTGTTAGAATCTGTTTCTCGAGTGCAATATGACACAGCTGCAGAACCTTATGCATTTCTTTACATGTTCGTGTTAAGAATTTTCAGGGTAAAATTACAAGTTGGTCATCCATTTCCACCACTCGTTAAAATAATAATAAAAAAAAATTCGGTAAGTTAAAATTATGTCATGCTAAGTCATAACTGTGATGGGCTAATAAGTCATAATTATGATGTACCAACTCAGGATTACAACTTAGCATCTCATAATTATGACTTACAAATGATCACACTAGCACTGTGCGTGATTTTAACTTTTATGGGGTGGGGCCAATTGGAGGGAAGGGGTGGAGTTGAGTGTGTATTACCGTGAAAAGTTTAGAAAAGTTTGTGAGTCGCGGCTACAAATTGTAGCATAAAATATCCACGTGTGCGTGGCCTGAATGTCAGCAGCGATTCATCAAACCGCAGATTTACGAAACTGATCAGATCTGATTGCGATTTTTTTAAAGTAACGTTTAGTTGTTGTACGTGCAATTACAGAAAGTAGGCTTCATATCCGACACGGAGTTTCAGCATCATGATTATGACAGTATTTGTTAGCTAGCACACTAATGCACCAGCCATGTGCTAACATTACTTAATTAGCTAGCTACATTAATCACTACAAGAGATAAACCTGCATGTTTTTTTTTTTTAACTTGTTTCCTAGTGTTAGCTGGATAGTTAACTAGTTTTGTGCTTTGTGATAAAATCTCAGCAGTGTTTGTTGCTATTATAGCGGAGCTCCAAACTTTTGCAAATGTCTTGAAGCCTTGAACTCGATTTGTTGTCGCGTCCTTGCTCACGTGCCCACACAGGCAAGCCAGTAAATGAAGGTAACATATCGTAGTGCTGTTGGCGTCGCTGTCTGCGCTGAGTGCACTTGCACGTCGTAGCTTGTTTTCTTTACGCATTTTACGTATGTTTCTGTAATCGTACGTATGCAAACGTTTTCGAAGCTTCGCTCTAAGGCAGTGCCTGAATATTTATATTAAAATTTAAATAACAGAAAAATCCACTCCAACACTCTTACGTGCCTTTAAGCCAAGTATGTTTGTTGATTTGAATACAGCATTAGATTCGCCATGTTTGAAGTGTGAAAGTGGATATAACTAAGTTTCCTATATACAGCTCAGTTTTTTTTTATTTTCTCGTGTATGCGTTTTTTTCTTTGTTTACTTTTTTTTTTAGCCTGAAAACATCTGGCTTTTATTTAGAAATCTTATTTTTGCATTTTTTTTTAATGAATATTTTATTACTTCTTGACTATCTGTGCTTTGGTGTTCGGGTTTATAAGTGCCTGCTTTGTATTCATGCTCCTCAGAAATGCTGATAAATGCAAAGATTAAAAATGAAGAAAATTCATTAAATAAAAAAGGGAATTTAACTCATAAAAGTCTTTCTTGAATTTTTTATTTTCTGTTTTATTTACTTGGAGTGTTACAGCTAAAGCATCACACATTAGATAAAAAAAAATTTGAATGATTAAAGAATTAAAATGTGTTTTAGTATTTTAAAGGAATATTTTGTATAATTTATTTTTTTATTTTTTCCAAAATATTGTGTATTTCTCTTAAACACTTTTTTTTTTTTTTTTTTTTTTTTTTTTACAGTGTTTTTATCAATCAGTTCATGTCACTGAGATGAACAGTGCCGCGTCACCCTGGTTTTCTGTGTGTGTATAATCAGTGTGAGAGAAAATGGGGTGTGTCTGGACTAAAATCTGTGAAGTCGGGTCAGATCATCTTGACGTAGGACGCAGGGACGTATCCTGTATGTCCGTTTGTCTTCTTCACTCGTACCCATCCGTCCCCCTGGTCCTCATCCAACACACTGAGATGTTCACCGACCTGCATGCTCACTTCCCCTTCTCTATCACCTGAGACATGGGATCAGGAAGACAGCAGAGAGGCGTGTGTGTTGTGTTAGAGACATGGATGGGATGGGAGGATCAAAGAGATGAAGGAGAGAACAGAAAGAAGGAAATGGAAAGGAAAAGAGACATAAAGGATATATTTATACATATATATATATATTCCACTAGATATGAGCAATTGTGCATTCTGATTGGCTAATCTACTACTAGGAGCTCACGGCAGAAGGCAGAGCGACATTGCAAGCATATACGTGACCCGCTACAGCATAATACGGATTAAGTAGGAAATTGGACATTCTGAGATACTGACATATTTGGAAAGAGAAGTGAATCTGCTACAGAATGAGGCATAAAACATGATTATAGATGAAAATGGACCGAGTTACATCACTTTGTGGCTAATCAGGAAATGCTCCTTTAAAGAAAATAGTAATTACAGTTACAGAACCAGTTTCTGAACGTCCGCATCTGAACCTCCCAAACATCCGTACACTAAATGAATCCGGCTCTCCACCAATCAGCGCCATCATACTAACGTCTTCCCAGAAACAGATGAGTTCTATTTACACCGAGTCGTGTGTGTTTTGAGGCTTTTCATTGGTTTAGCGTTATATGATTGGGGGAATCGTTCTGGGGTTCTGTAAGTAGGGAGAGGATTCTGGTAGTGAATTTGGATAATAAGGAAATACCCTGAG
>JAQMYF010000009.1:20793385-20811104 GCA_030014195.1 Neosilurus mollespiculum | reverse complement strand
GTCCATCGCAGGTTACCTTCCCAGTATTTTTACTGGTACCCATTTATACTGCTGGGTGGACAGAGGCACACCTGTGGCCAAGACCTTGCCCAGGGGTCCTAGCATGGTGGGGTCCAACGGGGATTCGACCCCATGACCTCCTGATCATGAGCCCAGCACCCTAACCACTACGCCACTGGCTGAGAATGATCTAAACTGTACTAATGTATATTAATGTATTCAATGACAGATATAATAAAGCCTTGAAGTCATATAGAAATTTATATATATGAATTCATTTTTTATTATTATGTTTTTATATTATTTCTATTTTATATTTGGTATTATTTTGTAACACACACTTACATTCTCCAGTTGTTTGTAGGAGGTCTCCAGGTTCTGTTGGATCTTTTTCACTTCATTCAGATGCTGACAAAGAGAGAAGATATTCACCTGTCAACCATCCATGTTTCCATAGTAACAGTATACTCTAACAGACACAAACAGCAGGATACACAAAACGACTCTGTCTTATGTTTCTCAATTTAGCTCTCTGTGTTGTTGTTGCTTTTTGTTGTTTTCTTTTGCTCGATCTTCCCCTTCATTTCTTTTTCATGTATCTGTAGTGTCTGTATTTTCGTCTCATTACCTCTGCCAGAAGGTTATGTTTTCACCTGTGTTTGTTGGTTTGTGTGTTTGTCTATTTGTCTGTTTGTGTGCAAAATAACTCAGAAAGTTATGCACAGATTTGGATGACATTTTTTTTCTACAGTAGGGTGAGATACAAGTAACAGGCCATTTTGGAGGTGATCCGTGCGTGAGATCATGCGGAAGAAAATTCCTAAAATTCTGAAACATGCCCACTTTATATTATACCCCAAAATGTTCATCGGACTCCCACTACTGGGAGACATTTCATTACAGCTACACCAAGTTATAATAATCCATTTGTGACCGGTGGAGGTACCTTACATTCCCCGAGTCTCTTATCGAGTACCTCTAGTCTCTTATCTTTTATCTTTCTGTCTGTCTTTTTATCTTCTCTGGCTCTCTATCCCTCCATATGTCTCACACTCTTCCTTTAACTATCCGTCTCTTTCTTAATTTCCCCCCTCTTTGGTATACTATTCCTTTATTCATCTCTCAACAATAATTTTTCTCCATACCTCCCCTCTCCTCGCTTCATTTTTGTTCTTTCTTTGAGATTGACATCTTTCTCTCGCTTATTTTACTATCGGTCCTTCCTGTCTATCTCTAGATCTGTCTGTCTCTCTCACACCCATATTTCTCCTTGTTCCTGCCTTCTCTCTATCTCTCCATTTCATACTGCATCACTCTCTCCAGCATTTCTCTCTCTCTCTCTCTCTCTCTCTCTTTCTCTCTCTCATGATTTGCGTTTTCTATGGCCTTCCCCCAAGCGCCCGCTCCCAACCCCCCCCCCTCTTCTTACACTCTTCCTCTCCAATTTGAGGTCTTGCATGTACTTGGTGAGCTCCATGCATATGGACTGGTTCATGCTCTCGGCCATGCTCTCCCGCATCGTGGCACAATCATTCAGCTCACTCAGCAGCATCTGAAATGCCTGCTGATTGGAGAACCTGGAGGCACATGATCAGAAATGCAGCATGTTGTTGGTGACAGATAAATGATGATGATGATAATGATGATAATAATAATAATAATAATAATAATATGGTCAGGTCGGCTTGATATGCTGCTACCAAATGACAGTACATGGCACCACCTTCATCTGTCTCTGCTGCCTAGCAGATACACACGGCAGTGTGAAAGGCTAAGGGAGGGAGGGGGACACTATTCTCTGGCAGACCCTGCAACTTTTCTGATTTCCAAATGTATTGACTAAGTCTCTCCTTTGGAGGAAATCAACAACATTGAGAGGGGAGTAGTGTAAAATGGGCTAGGCACTTCTTACCTACCTACAGCCCAGGCAAGCAGCACACACGCAATCAACCACAGCTACAGCAGCACAAAAGACAACAGTGGAGAGGACACTTGGACACAACACAGGAGGTGGCAGTTATGGGTAATTAGTCCTCTTCTTTTTTTTTGGCGAACAAAAAGGATGCCACGGGTCATCTCCGATGGTGGGAGTGGTTATTCGGCTGCACTGATCAACCACCACCTGCCTAAGCTGGGCATCCCCCGGCTAGTAAGGTGTTGATCCGTGACGTCTGCCTGCTCTTATGGGTGTATTGAGATAGATAAAAAATAGAAAAGCAGACGTAAAGCCCAGCACCAGGCAAAAAGAAACAAAGAACCACCAAGCTGAAACTGGGCACTTGGAATTTAAGGACTATGCTCACCGGACTTGTCAACCCTGACCTAGATACAGTCAGTGATATGAGAAAGACCTCTCTCATCGACAACGAACTCACTCATCTCAATGTGGACATTCCAGCCCTTCAGGAGACCAGACTTACAGACACAGGATCTGTGAAGGAGAGGAACTACACCTTTTTCTGTCTGATCTATGGAATAGGATTCGCAAGCAATGACCAATTACTTAGTGCCATCAACACCCCACAGGGAGAGTCTGAAAGTATTATATCAGTTCAACTTGCCACAAAGACAGACACAGCACACATCATCAGTGCTTATGCCCCCACACTTGCTGCAGAGGGGAAATGCAAAGACAAGTTCTATGAAGACTGGCAAAATGTAATCGACCATCAGACATGACCCAAGTGTCTTGGACAGTTCGGAATTGGCAAAACCAATGAAAATGGCCAGTGCTTACTGGAATTCTTCTCTCAGAACAACCTTTGCATCACAAAGAAGATTACAACAGAAGATCACTACAAAGTGTCATGGCGCCACCC
The DNA here is from genome assembly GCA_030014195.1 of Neosilurus mollespiculum. Classification (NCBI taxonomy): domain Eukaryota; kingdom Metazoa; phylum Chordata; class Actinopteri; order Siluriformes; family Plotosidae; genus Neosilurus; species Neosilurus mollespiculum. The sequence continues at coordinate 20,808,285 of JAQMYF010000009.1, read as the reverse complement.
AAGATCAGGACATTGGCATCAAATCGACTTCATAATCACTCAAAGAAGTCACGTCAACTCCATAAAGCAAACAAGATAGTACCATAGCACAGACTGTAACACCGGTCACCTACTTGTCAATGCAAAGGTCAAGATACGCACCAAAATGATACACAGGTCGAAGATACTGAAAAAGCCAAAGATCAACACGAGGAATGATAAGAACACCGATATGAAGACAAACGTCCAGAGATGTCTCACAGAACAACTCTTCAGAATAGATGAGTCCTCATCAAACAGGATGTGGATGAGCCTGAAGACAGCAATTTACGTCACTGCATGCCAGGCTTTTGGTACATCAAAATTCACCAGAGAGGACTGGATTGAAGCAAATGCAAAAACTCTTCAACCACTCATTGAGAAAAACGAACAGCACTCCTGGCTCACAACAGAAACCCAACACAACCAACTGAGGGATGCCAAGTCCAAACTCCAAAAGAAATCCCAAAGATGTGCCAAAAAGTACTGGAAAGATCTTTGTACAGAGATACAGAGGACCGCGGGGACATCAGGCACATGTATGAAAAGATCAGTACAGCTATTGGCCCACAGATAAACAAAGTCGCTCCTCTTAAGTCAACATCAGGGCAGGAAATTGTGTACAAAAAGGCACAGATGGAGAGATGGGTGGAACATTACTCAGATCTGTACTCACAAGAACGCACAGCAGACCGTGAGCTACTCGAAGCTGTCCCCCAACCCCCAGAAATGACAGAACTGGTCATGAAACTACGTGAAGAGGAAATGGAAGAAGCAATTGAAGATTTGGCAAGTGGGAAGCCCCCTGGAAAGGACAACATACCAGCAGAAATCCTGAAAGAGAACAAGGATCTACTCCTCCCCCACTTGCACAAGCTTCTGAGATCCATATCATCTGTACGACACAGAGAACAAGCGGAACGTGTAGTTTTACTTGCACATGCAGCATCCCTGAAGCAGAGACAAGCACTGGACATTGAAGAATGCAAAGTAAAGGTTAAAAGGGAACAGCTTGAGATTGAAGCAGCTATTGCTGCATCTACAGCCAAGATAAAGGTGTTTGAAGATTGTGAGACTGAGTATCGTAAGAATGTTATAAATGCATATCCAGAGGTAAGATTAATGGACAATCAGTGGTTAAAGAGTCACAATTTAAAAGTCATGAATGCAATAATCAGTCAAACACAAATGATAATCCAATAAAACATGAAAATGAGGTACAGAATTCAAATGTCAGGAGTGATGCTGTGAATTTGTGTGAGGTCATGCTGAGGCAAAATGACTTCACTGAGATGTGCAACAAAGACACACGTTTTCCACAGAGAGATGTCCCTGTTTTCAGTGGAGATCCACTTGAGTTCAAGCCCTTCATAAGAGCCTTTGATCGCACTATTCATGAAAAGACTGACAGTGATAGTGACAGGCTATATTACCTTGAACACTTTACCAGAGGTGAGCCCAGAGTCTTGGTCAGAAGTTGCCAGCACATGAACCCTCAACACGGCTATAGTGAGGCAAGGCAGTTGTTAATTTTTATCATTATGGTAATGAGTTAAAAATTGCTACTGCCTAAATGAACAGAAATCTTCTTCTCTAATCTTTTATCTGGCCGCAGATAAAACCAGATGATGCCAAATCTCTTCATTGCTATGCCTTGTTTCTTACTGGTTGTAACAATGCAATGCAAGATATTAGTCAACTCCAAGAAATAGATCATCCTAGTAATCTCAGAACCATTTTTTCTAAGCTACCATACACAATGAGAGAAACGTGGAGGGTTACTGCCTTCGACATACAAGAAACATCTGGTAGGAAGGCTAAGTTTTCAGATCTTGCACAATTCATAGATATACAAGCTAAAATAGCAGCAGATCCCTTGTTTGGGGACATAAAGAGTGCTGATGATATGGGAAAGCCTTATGCTTGTGAAAGGGTAAATCGATTATCCAGACCAAACAGGGGCACCTTTGCTACCAGTGTTGTACAAGTTACAAAGAATAAATCTCCTGAAAAAAGTAAAGGCTCATCATGCCATACCTGCAATGCTTTCCAGAAGCCATACATTGTGGAAAAACAACATACCTTAGCAGTGTGTCATAAAATCTGTAGTCAGCCTTTTTAAGAAAGGGTGGCATTTCTTAAGTCAAAAGGACAATGCGTTGCATTTTTGACATAAGGGCACTTAAGCAAAGACTGTAAATGCTTCATGTGAACATTGCTCGAAGAAACATCCAACTATGCTACATTTTTCAAATGAGAATGACAATGAAAGAGTAGATAATAGTCCTAACAATACTAAAACCTCTGCAAGCACAGAATCAGTTCATCTTTCTGGTGGTACTTGTGGAGCTACCTGGGCCGGGAAAGATATCTGTTTTTTGCCAATTGTTCCTGTTTGTATTAAGCTCAAGAAAAGCAACACAACCATAGAGACTTATGCATTCTTGGACAATGGAATCCAAGCCACGTTTTGCTCTGAGAAGTTGATGAGACAGCTTGGCATAGAGGGCAAGAAAACTCAAATCTTGCTCTACACAATGGGGCAGGAAAAGTTAGTACCAGGTTACCATCTGTCAGGGTTACAATACTTACCTTGACCTACCTGATGTTTACACCCAGTCAAACCTTTGTGTCCAAGGAGAACATTCCAGTGCAGAAATACCTTGACAGGTGGCCACATCTTCATGGAATTCAGCTACCTCATATTAATGCAGATGTAGGACTTTTGATAGGATGTATGTTTATAAAGCAATGGAACCATGGGAGATCGTCCATAGTGAGAATGATGGTCCATAAGCAGTTAGAACAGTTCTAGGTTGGGTCATAACTGGCCCTCTCAGAAGGAATTACAGAACTAGTTTACGTGAAGAGGAATTAAATGCATCTGTGGATTGCATCTCCATAGCCTCCATTGAACATCTGTTAATACAATTGTTCAATCATGACTTTCCAGAGAAAGCAAGTGCAGAAAAACAAGAAATGTCTTGGGAGGATATTCAATTTATGAACTCTGTAAATGAATGGAACTCTGTAAACAGGTTGAAAGTCATTACAGTATTGTTTTTTCCTTAAAAAACAAAAATTTTAAGATGCCAAACAACCACAGCATGGTTGCTCAAAGAGCAGAGGACCTGAAAAGAAAGCTTTTCAGAAACAATAAGCTTCACAGAGAATATACAGGTTTCTTGTCTGATCTTTTGACTAAAGTTTATGCAGTTCAAGTGCAAAAGGCAGAGTGTGAGTCTAACAACCAGAAAGTGTGGTACATTCCTCATCACGAGGTTTATCATCCACAAAAAGGAAAACTCAGAGTAGTCTTTGACTGTGCATCATCATATCAACGTGTATCTCTGAACACAGAACTTTTACAAGGTCCTGATTTAACAAATAGCCTAATTGGGGTGTTGACACGGCAGCATTGCCTTAATGTCAGACATAGAGGCTATGTAACACCAAGTAAGAGTACCTCCAGAGGTCAGTGACCTCCTGCGATTTCTGTGGTGGCCAAATGGAAACTTGAATGAGCCTCTACAAGAATAAGACATAAAATGGTTGTGCATTTGTTTTGTGCTGCGTCTTCTCCCAGCTGTGCCAACTTTGCATTAAGGGAAATGGCCAAAGATAATAAAGATAAAGTGTCACCTTCTGCAGTAAATGCAGTTCTGAACAATTTTTATGTGGATGACTGTCTACTACCGGTATCAAATGAAACCCAAGCATGTGCAATGGTCAGGGGGTTAACAGCTCTTTGCGAAAGTGGAAGATTTCATCTAACTAAGTGGATGAGTAACAACAGAGCTGTTATTGCCTCAGTTCCAGAAATAGAGAGAGCAAAGGAAGTTAAGGAGTTAGATCTCACTCACGATGCTTTGCCTGATATAAAGGTTCTAGGAATTAACTGGTGTGCAGAGTTGGATGTATTTAAGATCCGGTTAAATGCAAAACCTATGCCACAAATAAGACGTGGCATCCGTTCATTTGTGAGTGCCATATGTGACCCTTTAGGTTTTTTGTCCCCTGTTGTTCTGCCAGCAAAAATGATCCTGCAAGAGCTGTGTAGTATAAGGTTAGCATGGGATGAGGATGAGCTTGAGCTTGCTCAAAGGTCACAAGTGTGGTTCTCTGATCTAACAAAGTGATAAATGATTTCAAATTGAATAGGTGACTGAAACCTGCTGGGTTCGGAAACATTAGCTCAGCACAGTTGCATCATTTTGCCGATGCAAGTGAGAAAGGATATGGAGTTACCTTTGAATAACAAATGAAAAGGAAGTAACTCACTGTTCATTCATCATTGGAAAGTCAAGAGTTTCACTGGTGAAGGAAACAACAATTCCACAACTGGAATTAACTGCAGCTACAGTTGCTGTTAAAATGGACAAGCTTATGAGAAAGGAGCTACAAATTCCACGGGAAGAATCGATCTTTTGGTCCGACACTAATGCTGTTCTGAAGAATATCATCAGTGTCAACATCGGGTTTAAAACATTTGTGGCAAATTGAGTTTCACTAATAAGGGAAAACACAAAGCCAAGTCAGTGGATGTATGAAAGCTCTGATTGAATCTTGCTGATCATGCTTCGAGAGGGCTGAATGTAGACACATTCACAAAATGCCAAATCTGGATCACTGGGCCAGAGTTTCTGACAAAAGATAAGAGCCAATTTCGCCAGATGTCAAGAAAATGTCTACCAATGACGTTGAAATTTAAAGGGGCTGTTATTGTGAGTGCCATAAATGGGTGTGAAAGTCCACTTAACAAGCTCATCTGTCATTATTCAGACTGGCACAAACTAAAAAAGGCAATTTCATGAATTTTAAACTTGAAACCACTGCTTCAATCATCATCATCAGTTTCTTATGTCACAAACACGTGATTGCTGGAGTAAAATGAAGAAAGCTGGGATGATCAAAGGCCGCATGCAACAGCACAGATCAGCTATCAAAGCCTCCTTGCTTATAGCTGAAGATGTTGCTCAGAAAGAAATTGAGGTCATCAAGTTTTGTCAAAGCCAAAGCTTCAGTGATGAATTTTTGACTCTTCAGAAAGGTGGCAAACTCAAAAGGAGTAGTCACATTGTCAAGCTTGATTCCCTTGCACAAAACAGAATTCTGAGGGTTGGAGGAAGGCTGCATCAGTCTGCTTTGCCAGCAGATGTTAAGCACCTAATGATTCTTCAAAAAAATCCCCATGTGTCTACACTGATTCTTAGACATTTGCACCAAGAAACATTACACAGTGGAAGGAACTATATACTCTGAAGACTGAACGATTCTGGATTCCACAAGCAGAATCTGCTATAAGAAAGATACTGTCAACGTGTGTAATGTGTAAAAGAATATCAGCAAAACCTGGAGAACAAAGAATGGCGATCGCCTGATGCCTGACAAACCTCCATTTACTAGTGTAGGAATAGATTATTTTGGGCCTTTTGATGTAAAATGTGGGTGGAGCACAGTGAAGCGTTATGGTGTATTGTTCACTTGCCTTACTCTTGATACTGATTCATGCATAAATACGTTTAGGAGTTTAATTGCAAGGAGAGACGCCAGGTATCTATTATGATATCATATAACGGCACAAACTTGGTGGGAGCAGAAAGGGAAATGCATGAAGCCATAAGAGGTTGGAATCAGTCCAAAATCTCAGAGATGCTTATGCAAAAGAATGTTACATGGATATTCAACCCACCAGCAGGTTCACATTTCGGTGGCATCTGGGAGAGACAGATTCATTCTGTGAGAAGAATTCTCAACCAGGTCTTAAAGCAGCAAATACTTGATGATGAGCAGCTACAGACATTATTGTGTGAAGCTGAAGCAATTGTAAACCGCAGGCCAAAAACAAGAGTCTCAAATGATTTGAATGACTTAGCGGCACTCACACCTAACCATTTGCTTCTACTATAAAAGGCAGCCAGTTCCTTCTGAAGTGTTTCAAAAGGAGGAATTGTATGCAAGGTGGAGATGGAAGCAGACGCAGTACCTGTCTGACATCTTTTGGAAGTGCTGGACAAAGGAATATCTTCCACTTTTGTAGGAGAGGCAGAAGTGGTCAGCAATCAGGAGAAATCTGAAATTAGGGGATGTTATCCTCATAGTTGATGATAGTGCTCCTAGAAACTCCTGGTTGATTAGGGCTTGTCAGATGTGTCTTTATTAAAACCAAAACTAGTGTCCTGAAGATTCTGTAACTTCTGTATTGACAAATAAGAGTGTGCCTTTGTCACCTATGGGTTTCTGTAGTTATAGGAAAATACAGGAAGTGCTGCTTGTTTTATGGTATGCGATGTGTATGCAGTTCAGTGAATAAATGAGCGTACAGCGGGGCCACACAGTTGTTTTACTGTTGTTGGTTACGTAGGCACGTCCGACCGAGACGACTCAACGCATAAGACAGTCTCTTGCCGTCCATAGAATGTGGTTGTGAATATTATGAAAATTAAAAAGACCATAAACGATGAAAGACAGTCACTACAGGTGGCTTGGACATGTCAGACGCATGGATGACAGCCGAATTCCCAAACAAATGGTGTACGGCGAAATGCCAGTGGACATCGCCATAGGGGAAGACCAAAGCTGAGGTTCAAAGATGTGTGCAAGAACAGCAGGAAGAGGTGCAGCATCAATCCTGTGACATGGTAACCAGCAGCGGAAGACAAAACAACAGTTTGTACAGGAACACAGTACTTTGAGACCTCTCTTATCTCAGACCTACAAACAAAACGGCAGAAGAGAAAAGAGAAACTGACTCAACCCTGCAACTCCTCATTGGTCTGTTGTTTCGGTAATAAAACATGCCTGGCCAACATTGTCAGGATCAGCCATGAGAGAAGCTGCAGGAGTAGACATTCATTAACTTAATAGCTCCTTTGTATGTCTGTCAAGACAAAAAGAGCCAAAGAGGAATAATAAGAAGAACAATGTAAGAAATACACTCACTTCATCTCTTGGTCTTCTTTGTTGCCTCGTCTGGAATATTTTTTACAAAGAGCTCTACAGACGCACAGAAAAGAGAGAGAGAGAGAGAGAGAGAGAGAGAGAGAAAGACCATGAAATACAAATTGGTTAAATTTACTTAACATCGCTGCTATGCAACTTGAAAATGATGCCACGGTGTAGACTGTATTTTCATCTTTATGTTTAGCTAGCTAGCATGTTACTAATACCGTGACATTAGAAATGTTGAAATTCGAATCAGAACCTTTAACATTTTCTTTCCATTCATTCATTCATTCTTTCATTCATTCATTCCTTTATCCATTTGCCGAATCTCTTAATCCTATTAGGGTTGCAGAGAGGCTGAAGTCTATCTCAGCCGACACTGGGTGAAGGTACACCCTGAACAGCTCTCCAAGAAGCCTGAGGCTTGTATATGTTTTAGTACTGTATACACTACACGGGAAAATAATCAGGAGATTTTCAGAATTTATTTTTTTATGTCTTAATCATGACTTTAGACACTTGCTTGAGCTGTTTGGCGTAATTCTGCTCGATATCCACCCTCTCTTTCACAAACTTCACGTAGCGATCGATGAGATCCAAACCCAACTGTGTGTGTTTCTCAATCCCATCATGCTGGTCCTGTAAAAAAAAAAAAAACACACACACACACACACACACACACACACACACACACACACACACACACACACAGTATTACTACTACTAATACTACTACTACCACCACTACTACCATTACCATTATCACTACTATTACCACCACCACCACCACCACCACTACCACTACTACTACTACCACCACTATTACTACTCCCAACACCACTACTACCACCACTAGCAGTACTACCACTACTCCTACCACCACTACCACTACTCCTACCACCACTACAACTACTACCACCACTACTACTACTACCACCACTACTACTACTCCCAACACCACTACTACCACCACTAGCACTACTACCACTACTCCTACCACCACTACTACTACTACCACCACCACCACCACTACTATTACTACCACTACTACCACCACCACTACTACGACTATCACTACAACTACTACTACCACCACTACTACTAATAGTGTTACTATATACATATAGTACAAAGTGTCATAAAGTATATAGAGTCATATAAGCGATACTACTTGCATTCCCTTAGCAAAAAGTAGTTTATTCAAGTGTACTACAAGTATACTATTTTTATACTAAAACTGACACAGTATACTTGAAGTTTACTTATTAAATACTATGTTTTATGTATTTCAGAATAGTATAGTGAAGTATACTCAGTTTATACTGAATAGTATAAAGAAAAGTCTAAGTACATCAATACTAATAGAATAAAATAAACTTCAAGTATACTACTTTTTGCTAAGGGTTACTATTATTATTATTATCATATTTGTGAGGACAATGATTTTTTTTGAAATAAGACTTTAATTATTGTTTTACTAAGTGGTTTTGGCACAGCTGTCACATTATTATTCAAAATGTCCTCGGTCCCCACTATGTTAAAACATGTTGGCATACACCACCCATTTATGCACACATCTTGTTTAACCAGTCTACTGTTTATTTCCATTCCTGCTTATATTAGCACTGAAAAGTTTCTCTCTCTCTCTCTCTCTCTCTCTCTCTCTCTCTCCTCATAGTGTTCTCAGTATGTTCCTGTTTCTTCTTTGGTGGATAACTGAGACAGTTTTAAATGGTTTTCTACCAATAGCAGCTCAAAAATGTTGGGGTTCAAGAAAATTACTCCGACTGCAGTTTTAGCCCCCCCCCCCCCTTTTCATATACATCACTAGTGCTACCCTTAGTATAGTAAGAAAGAAAGAAAGAAAGAAAGATAGAAAGAAAGACAGAACACTCATCAAGTCAAGTGATTTTAAATATCATTAGATTAAAAGGCCATAATAACGGGTTCTGATTGGTTGAAAAGTGTTGATTACTTTCCTAGATCAGTAGCTCTGTTTCTGTTCAACATAACAAGAAGTACTGCGCAATAACACACTTTACTGTAACACACACACACACACACACACACACACTGTGTTTTTCTTTCTTACACTATGTCATTATCTAAAGAATTTCCAGCAGCCCCAGATGTGTGATTAGATGTCTGTCTATAAGCTAAAGAACTGAGTGTGTCATTGATCACTTGTTGGTGTGTGTGGAGGAATTGGGATCTTTGTCATACTTGCAATAAAATCTAGATTATAGAATCTGTGCTGAAAAGTATTAAAGTGTTTTTTAATCACACGAACAAGATAATTTTTCATGAAATAATAAGAATTATATCAGAGCCAATTTTTCCCCCTAGGTGAATGTAACCCTCTTCTGTAGAAAAAGGAGCTGAAAGAGTGTGAAGGATTTCGGGTTCGAGTATAGAAAGTGCTCCAGGACCCAGCAGTGCAGGACGGCTCCCTCTTTCCTCAAATCTCAGTTTCTTCATGAGTGTCTCCTTTATACAAACCAGAGTCTCTGAGTCAGACTATTATTACCCCTCTTCTGCTTTCTAAAAATTAAAGTATTTCAAATAGAATAAATCCTTAAGAGGATATGATCTTAAATTCCACTGTTCCTCAGGTTTATATACTATTTCATTTTATTCATCTCAGTAACTTACATTACTCACTCACTGCGCACCTGGAACATCTCTATTATAAATTATCTAAGCTTTGTAAGCACACACACACACACACACACACACACACACACTCACATACTAAATGCATTTTAAGTGAGATAGATCACAGACAATACTGGGTGGGGGAACAGACATACCCAGAGTGCCGTGCCCCAGTCCATAATCCAGTCCAGCTTCTCACCTAGGAGGTGTCCTTATGCAAAAAATCCCATACAGCACAATTCCAAAGGTTCACTTTCTGCTGTGGGTTGAGTCGTCTCAGCAGGGAGGTGCAACCCTCCCACCTGTCCTACAACAAGTGCCTTAAACAATCCTCAACCCACCCACACACACACACTCCTCTAAACCTGTATCTGTACTTCCTGATCCTGGACAAACAGGTTCAGCTGCTTTGTTACTTTTGGATTTTTTTTGCATTCACACACCCCAAATTCACACTAACATGAAAACCTATCTGCGCCTGAAAATATTCAACAGACAGCCAACATTTGTCTCTGTGATGTTTTATGATTAAATCATGCACTTTGGACAACAAGGAAATATAAGATTTAGACTAAAGAAGAAATCCTCTTCTCATGAATGATTAACTCTGTTTGGAGAAGACACAGTGCACATTTCAAATACTTTTATATTTCTTGGTTTCTTAGTTTCCATAAACTCTTTGATTAAACCCCATCCTGTTCATGGTACACTCAGACACCTGGTGGTGAAACTAGGGGTTGCATCCCAGAACCACAAGAAACCTTTAAATTCTTTTTAAAATCTCAGGTGTTGTCTGGGGTTCGAGTCCCAGGGCTCAGTAAGGACATTTCTGTGTGGAGTTTGCATGCTCTCCTCATGCTTGCATGGGTTTCCTCCAGGTACTCAGGTTTCCTCCTACATCCAAATACATGCACATTAGGCTAATCGGCTGTTCCAATTTGCCCCTACCCTGCTAGAAAAACCAGCATGGAAATCATGTTGGTCTATGCAGGTCTGGTGCTGGTCTATGCTGGTCAACCAGTATGGGATGCTGGGATGCTGGTCCAGAATCAATTCACCAGCATAACATGCTGGACCACCATACAATATGGTGATATGCTGGTTTATGCTGATTTTCTTTAAAAGGCAGTTGTGGATGTATGTGTGAATGGTTGTGTGTAGTGGCCCTGCGATGGTCTAGCGAGCTGTTCAGGGTGTACCCTACCTTTGCCCGTTGCCAGTTGAGACAGGCACCAGTCACCAGTCCCCCATGACTCTAATAGGATTAGGTGTTTAGGTAAATGAATGAATGAATAAATAAATGAATGAGTTGATGTTAGGCAGCACAGTGGTGCTGTGGTTTGAAGGTCCTGGGTATGAGAGTAGTTTGCAAGTTCTCCCCGTGCTTGTGTGGGTTTCCTCTGGATACTCTAGTTTCCTTCCACAGTCCAAAAACAAGCACAGTAGGCTGATTGGTGGTTCCAAGTTGCCCCTAGGTGTGAGAGCGAGTGTGAATGTAGAAGGTCCGCTGACAGTGGAATGGCTGATTGCCCAATGTTACAGGGTGCCCTCATGTCTGCCTTCCTTTTGGCTTCTCTCTTTTTAGTTATGCTGCCATAGTTAGGATCATAGTTCATGCCGGAGTCCCTGCTTGCACCCAGCACTAATAAACTCTTCTTTTACCATTACACTGTTATGAGCATACCTAACAACCTCTCTCTCCCTCTCCCCCGCCCCTTCTCTCTCTCGCTTTCTCTCTCTCTCTCTGGGTTTTTGCTGAGGTACACATGCTACTTCTTGGATGCCGGTGATCCTGATCCTCCTGACCCTTCTGCTCTGTGAGTCCTGTGGTCTGTCCTGGTGTGCTGATGCTGGCTGGGGTTCTCATCTTGGAAGCCCGTCACTCCTGCTGATGAAGATCCATATGGGCTTAGATCTGCACTCAGCGACTGTGAAGACGACTTTTCACCGCTGGTGATATAAACTCTCTTTCTACAATTATTTAGGGCTTACAGTTGTGGTATAACCAACCGGACTACATGTTGGACTGTAATGCAGTTTTCTTATATGGTTTGTATTTTAAGGTTTATCCCAAATGAGGATGGGTTTCCCTTTTGAGCCTGGTTTCTCTCGAGGTTTCTTCCTCGTGTCGACTGAAGGAGTTTTTCCTTGCCACTGTCACCGCGGGCTTGCTCATTAGGGATGAAAAATTTTTAGATTCCTCCTTAAATTACTCTTACTGTGTAAAGCTGCTTTGTGACGATGTCAATTGTAAAAACCGCTATACAAATAAAATTGAATTGAATTATATTGAATAGAAATTGATGCCTGTAGGGTACACAGAGACACTTCTGCTACTTCAAACCCAGGCTGTCTTATTACGTCCACCGAGGAGATCACGCTGTTCGTCTGTATATAATTATAACTATACATAATTCTCATAAAACTTGGTGAAATGGAGTAGCATTGGCCAAGAAAGAAGCCTAAAGTTTCGTAATCAATCCAGGTCTCGGAGCAGATCCACAAATTTAGTGGCTCTCCTCCCTTCACATGATCATTGGCCCTTGGTGAAAGTCTGAACTCAACAATGCCATACATATTTATTCTACTCTGTTTTATTCTACTAGGGTTGAGGGGAGGCTAGAGGCTATCTCAGCTGTCTCTGAGCAAAGGCGGGGTACAACCTGAATAACTTGCTAATCCATAGCAGCACCAACACACACATTCAACCCTTCACACCCACACCTAGGGCCAATTTGTGTGTCTTTGGACTGCGCAAGAAAACCAGAGTACCCAGAGGAAACCCACACAAGCACGGGGAGAACAAGAAAATACCACACAGAAATGCTCCCACCGAGCCCGGGACTCGAACCCAGGACCTTCTTGCTGTAAGGTGAACATGCGAACCATTACACCACCATGCCACCTGCTGTAAATATCAATAGTAATATACCATAACCAATGTACAAACTGTATTTTAATAATTTTGGAAATATATCCAGGCCCATAAAGTAGTTGTAGCTTTGCATATCATGAAAGAGTCGACTATTATCCATCGTGTGGGTCTGCATACGTCAAGTGTAGTTATTAATGTAAATGTCCTGTTGGAACACTTTAAATATGCTTCATACTGGATCAACCTACTGAAGAAAAAATATTTCGGCTCTTTGACCTTGCTGTGACCTTGACCCTGTTTGAAATGACTCGGATAAAAATCTAATCAGTTTATCTGTTGGTTACCGAAAGTACAGCGTTCAACCATTTGTACTTTAGAGCTCACACTAAACAGAGTCTGAGATGGACAGACGGACAAGTAGAAAACATCAAAATCTAACGAACCAGGAATCAGGATTTTTTTTTACTTAGGAAGAGAAATGCGACGGAAAAGAGAAAGTTGTACTTGTGTTTCATCCACTGTTGGTGCTACATGATATCACACATTTTTATACTCAGTGTGGATTTTCACCTAAAAGAAGGTAACACAACCTAAAAAAAAAAAAAAAAGTAATTTCCACATCTGTCTGTCAGTTTGTCTGTGATCTAAATCCTGACCACACCCATGCATGGATTTTCACAAACATCGGTGGGGACACTAACCTACCTGAATCCCCATGATGTCGATTTTGGAATGTCAAGGTCAAAAGTGAAGGTCAAAGCAAGGTCAAACACTTTTGGTGATTAAGCACTTACAACTTCATAATGTTGTAGATGTGCCGTTACTATGGAAACACTCACAGGAAATCATATATGGACTTTCATTTGAAACTTACCTAAGACACTTAACAGGTCAAACCCCAGCCGTCTTGCAAATCCTTCAAATTAGAGACTTTATTTTTGCTCATTTGGTCACATTTATGTACTATAAAGTATACCAGTACATGTGTAATTAAAACCAAAGATATAGGAAATATGTGCTTCATTATCCATGCTGCATGGCGGAGGTATCTTACACTCTATCAGAGCCTTTCCAGTTTAATTTAATATTGACCGCTTTGTTTTCACTGGACACCGGAGCTCATTTATCCATTTGGAAAATGTCTCAGGTTCTGGATGCTTTGAATTCCTGTTATGCATGGAGTAGATTATACTTTAACTTTCATGCTCATGGACTGGATTTTATCACTGAGTTTTGACATGCATGTTAGTTCACACTCCAGTGATAAAAGGAAAGCGACAGGAAGTTATTAGCAGTGCATTTATGTTTGGATTCACATCAGTATGCTTTTATAATATATTAAAAGTTTTATTATCTAATGAACTGTAATTTCCAGTGCGTGTCACCGTGAGAAAACGTTCACATAAACAGGGAGGAACAAAAGTCTGAAGATGTTCAGGACACACATTAACAATCACACAGAGGTAATGATGGAACATGTCTTAATGTAAAAATGAACATTGTACTGAAATGTCTGAAGGCCTGATGATGATGATGATGATGATAATGTCTGAAGTCACTCTGCTCGTCTAGAAAATTTTTTTCCCCATATGATGACTCGTTTTTCCTGTTTTCACTTTGACCCGAGCGCAAACAGCAGATAAACTTCATACGCCATTACTAAATCCCGTCCAATCAGAGAAAAGCTTTCCACTAATTCCAACCATTAACAAGTTTCATTAAGAGACCATCAACTTTAGTTAGCTTCATAAATTCATACCAGATCCAATCCAATGGGACCCAATCCAAACTTTCACTCCATCCAATCAGAAATAAACTTTTGCTAGTTTCAGAAATTCCATTTAATTACAGAAAACGTTCCAAAGGTTCCAACCAATCAGAGAAAACCTTTCCTCTGCTTTCGTCCAATCACAGAAAACCTTTCCACTGCTTTCGTCCAATCAGAGAAAAGTTTTCCATATTTTTCCATTTAGTGAAATCCAGTGCTTGGACCTGAGTGTCTACTTCCTGTCACATCAGTAACATATATTGCTGAAATTTGTTAGTTCAAAGGTCAGAGTTCAGAGGCCTGTGCGGGCTCCAGTTTGTCAGACAGGACGGTGAGGATCTTGTTGAACTTTTCATAGCGTTCCTTTCTGCTTGCCCTGGCTCCAGTGTAACCCCAGAACAGACGCAGAGCAAACTCTGTGTGAAATACCTCCAGCAGCTCCGGGATTGGCTCCCAGCCAGCTACAGAGGAAGACAGACAGGTTAAATAGCCAATCACAGCTTAACAAATTAAACTTGATTATACTTGAACATGATTGAAGTGGGGACGGCACGGTGGCGCAGTGGCACAGTGGTTAGCACGTCCGCCTCACAGCAAGAAGGTCCTGGGTTCGATTCCCAGCTCGGGCGTTTCTGTGTG
>JAQMYF010000009.1:20731102-20744638 GCA_030014195.1 Neosilurus mollespiculum | reverse complement strand
TTTAAAATGGTATGGCTAACTCAATTTTGAATTTTTGGTCACTGTGACTCATTTTGCCAGACTGGGTCACATTTAAGCTGTTAAACATCTATAGAATATTAATTTATGATACGCGGCAAACTGATTAAAAGATATTTCTATTAAACAAGCTGACAATATAACATTAGCATTAATATTATATGGTTGCAGAATGCTGGCTAGCTTAGATAGAAATCCATTAAGCTAAATACGTAGATAAACAATATTGAATTTAAGCATCGTAAATAATATTTTAAAATGTTGTCATTATGAACTTGCTTTAGGTTCAGAGAGGTTTTATATGTTTGCAGTTTGAAATATTAAAGTATTGTGTGTGATTCAGTGAGCCATAAACACACTCAGTAACTCTTGCAATTTCTTAAAGCTACCTCCAGCTAAAGGCTGTGACTAATTGTGTGAATAAATCAGTCATTTTGACATGAAATAACTCGACGAATCTCTTCACTCAGCCTTCAGCCGAAGACTAGGGTCAATTCAGCGATTCGATGAATCAAACCAACATCGTCAATTCACTGATTCAGTGAATCTCTCGCATTTTACCAGCCAATTTAGTGATTCAGTGGGTTACATGTCCACTTAATGGCTCCTTTTATATGGATTTAAATCTAATTTCATATCAATACCATGCTGGCCATTTACTGATTCTCTGAGTCATTTAGAAAAATGAACCTCTGAATTCAATTTGTGGTCCATTCAGTGATGCATTGAGTCATACAGGCACTGAGTAAACCTTCAGTCCTCTCAGTTCCGACTGCACTATGAAGAATTTACTGCAGTTGATTATAAACATGAACCTAAACCCAAAGTGTATCCGAAGATAAAACTACCGTTAGCATTTTCCTCTATTAGCAATCGAAATTGAACGCTATATCATTTGAAAGTGATATTGAACATATATATGTTACAGAAATAACCTGATATATAAAGACGTTACTCTTGATGTACACAAATAAAAATGTCTACGTGAAGTAAAACACTGTGGTTTTTAGCTGTGTGAACTTTTAGATAAAACCACAAGCCGGGTGCAGATCTGGCTCCCACACTGACACGAACACGTCTCACGAGTATTTCTCTGTTTTGAATACATCAACTAAATTATTTTATACTCACAAATTCAATACACTGAAAATAATTGAAATTCCATAAACTTGTGTGTGTGTGTTTTAGGGCAGGAATCTTACAGCAGGCGAGGTCGGCTGGTTCCCCTGCAGTAAAGTTCAACCCTACTTACCGGTGAGTCTACCAAGTTTTAAGAGGTCAAAGGTCAAATTAATAATCTACTGAATCAATTCGACTCCACAGAAATCCTATGGCCAATTCACTGATGCACTGAGTCAATAACATGTACTGACTCTTTGACTCCTTTTAATTGCGTCTCCAACCAAACACTGTAAACAATTAATTGATTCACTGAGTCAGTTATGCATTTACTGACTTTAAATCTTTTAATTGTGACTCAAAAATGATAAACAATTCATTGATTCATTGATTAACGATTCAGTGAATCACGTTTAGATTTAGGAGAGTCACATTTACATTTAGGAGAGTTTATAATATGGACCGCTTCTTCTTTTCTGTATTCCCAGAGATCACCACCTGACCTCACAGGATTCCTCTGGTGAGAACCACCCACCCACACACTCTCTCACACACACACACTCTCACACACACACACACACACGATTATCTGTATCATACTGTAACTAATCTTGTTAAATCTAATCCCCACTATGGTTAAAGCATAGAGGTAGTGGTCATCCTTTCAGCATAATTTGTGCATAATGTGACACCTTTAAGTGATGGGGAGCTTATTTTAACATAAATCACCATAAAAAGCACAAAACTGGGTAATTTTATCCCGTGGATTAGTAGCGGGAGCTGAACCAATATTAAACAACCATTTTTTCCCCGGAAGGTTCGTTGGGTCGGGTCGTCTAGCGCAAATAAACAAGCAGTGAGTGACGTTTTAGGTGATAAAACTCCCCTCACACTAAAGGCTCTTACCTTTTACTGGTTCCTTTTGGCGAGGCGCTGCTCCCATCCGTCGTCATCCTTTTTATTTTTTATGAAGGAATTCCGGTTTTAGACGTAAACGCTTGGGCTTCGTGCAAAGTAGCTCTGCCTGGAGGTCAAGCCGATAGTAGGTCGGGTTGAAATGGTGTTCACAGACAACTGAATTATGTCCGTAGGGAAACGTTTTCAGAGTACGGCCCTGTGCCGATGTTATGCTATGTTTACCTTGATTTCTGTGCTTGTTGTTTGAGCAGCCGTACACTTTACGCACCACCATTTTCCTGGCGACACACAGCTCAGCACTGGCCGATAATGTGTTATCTTAGACGGGTATCTGCTGCATCGCAGCCCAGCCAATAGGAAAAAACAACAAGTTTGTGTCACTACCAGGGCTGGAACAGCCAGTGAGGAAGGCATCATGTCGCTGAGCATCCCTAGTAGTAATAGCAGTGTGGCAGCACTCGCGCATAGTTGACAAGAAGCAAGGATTGACGAAACCGCTGATGTCATACGTGATCGTTTTAAACAGCTAGTAATACAAATTCACCACAGGTGCCCTTTAAGTAGCTGTGATTGTGTGTCACAGGTTTGCAGGTAATATGGACCGTTCTGAGGCCAAGAGTCTCCTGATATCTCGATCTGATGGTACTTTCCTGATTCGGCAAAAGGATGGAGGAGAGTTCGCCATCAGCATAAAGTACACACACACACACACACACACACACACACACACACACTTTTTCCTTTTATACATCTGAAAACTCTCTCTCTTGTGTTGTGCTTCTCAGGTTTAACATGGACATCCGCCACATTAAGATCACCCTTGCTGAAGGTCTCTACAGAATCAATGATAAAAAAGCCTTTAAAGGCCTCATCGTAAGTAAACACTACCTCACACTTCTCCCCTGAGAATTATCTGTAGTGTGAGCTCTTTATCATCCGTGCTTTAATCCTGTGAATGATTTAAGCTGTGTGTGTGTGTGTGTGTGTGTGTGTGTTAGATCAGTGCTTCCTCTTTCCCTGTTTCCTATAATTCATAATCAGATATGAGGTGAAAAGAGTAGTGCAAGTCCCAACAGTGATTCACTGAATCATGTACAAATGTGTCACTCTTTGAATCAGCAGATTCTGACTCTAAAGGCAGTTCAGTAATTCTGGATCTGACTCAAGAATCTCTGAATCCAACTCACTGATTCACTAAAAGACTTGCACACAAATTGACTCTTCAGACCAGTTGGTTTTAGGTTAATGATCATTCAGGGAGTCACCGAGTCATTTACACACTCTGGAATCACTTGTTCTTAGCGCAGGTAGAAATGATTCCTTTCAAAAATTGCATTCTTTAAAATAATTCTTTCATTCATCCATTCTGTCCATTTATTCTGACTGCAGCTGGTTTACTGGTTTATTTCAAGAGGGTCTCAGAGTTATTTAGAATCGGTGTTATTCTTAACAGCTCTGGTTTCTGACTGGCACGGCTAGACGACTAGACGCTGGCTAAGTCTTCACACACTAAATGACTCTTAAATGACTTAATTTTGAATCCAAATTAAAGCAGTGACTAATTTAATGATTCATACAGTACACTACTCAACTCTTCACATCAATCATATTTGTCTCCATCTGAAAACTACACTGCCAATTTAAAGATTCACTGAGTCATTTACAGGTTGACTCATGTATCGTCTCAAGACTGACTCCAACCAAAGATTCACTTTAATAATTCACTGAGTCATTTAGCCTTTTCAGATCTCTCCTGTTTAATTCTTACTGTAGATTTATGACAATGTAATGATTCACTGAATCATTTAGACCCCAGGTGACTCTTCGAATCTCTTTCTCTTACAGGAATTGGTTCAGTATTATCAGGACAATTCTCTGAAGGAGTGTTTTAAAGACGTGGACACTCGTCTGCTGATTTCATACAAGCAACCGGAGCAGAGTGTGACCTCACACTCACATGTGCACACACACACGCCGACCAGAGGTAACAACACACACATGTAATTCTATAATGTAGCATACATATGCATGAGGTTTTTTAATATAGTACACAATCCAAAATTTAACGTCAGGTACCACGTCAGGGTCATGATCCAGGTGTGAAATCTAGTTACATTTCAGGGGAGGTGCACATCAGGTTACAATGAAATTTTACCACTAGGGTGTAGGGCTACCCGGATGTATAGACCTGCCTTCAGGGCAGATTCTGTTTAAAAACATCCATCTTCTCCAGCATACAGTCACAGCCATCTTGGCGGCAATGTTCACTTTTGTTGACTGATAAACTGACATGGCCGACTTCCTTCTATCGAATCTCAGGTCTGCTTTCTGACCCTCGGTCTGCTTTGTGTTTATAGTGCGGCACTTGTTTTGACTCACCTGTGAGATGTGTCTTACCTGCATCTCTTCTTGAAACACACTGATCATGTTCTAGAGAGATCAAGACAAGATAAAGTGGTTCAGAACAAATGGCAGAAATATGTTGGGGTGTGAGAGTCCATTTGCTTTATAGAGAGTGCCTAACAGACAGGAAGTGAGAATGAAAAAGAAGACTACAATTTAGGGGAGGGTGCTCTCTGGAGGTGTGGTGGTAAAATGTCCCAGGTAGAGGTGTGACGTTGTGTGGTTAGGGTGCCGGGATCATGATCGAGAGCTTGTGGGTGCAAATCCCTGCTAGACTCCCACCATGCTAAGACCTGGGCAAGGTTTTAACCACAAGTGTGCCTCTGTCCACCTGGCAGTATAAATGGGTACCAGTGAAAATACTGGGAAGGTAACGTGCGGTGGACTAGCATCCCATCTAGGAGGAGTTGAACTTGTAGTTGCTTCATGCTAAGGAAACTGGGGATACGCTCCTGCCTGAAGAGCCAGTAGGCTCAGGTGTCATCACAAGCCAAGATGTGTGATGTATCTTATTACATGGTGTGTGTGTGTGTGTGTGTGTGTGTGTGTGTAGGACTAAGTGAGCGATATTTCGGTACAGCTAAAGTGCGCTACGATTTCTCTGCACGGGATCGGACTGAGCTGTCTCTCAGAGAAGGGGACACGGTGAAGATCATCTCCAAGAAGACACACAATGGCTGGTGGAAAGGAGAGGTCTATGGCAGGGTAACACACACACCCACACACACACTTCACAGAATCAGATTCATTTAGCTCTTTTTCAATACTGAATATGTGTTTGTGTGTGTGTGTGTGTGTGTGTGTGTGTGTATACAGGTCGGATTGTTTCCTGCAAACTATGTAGAGGAGGAACATTCGGACTACTGCTGATTCACCGAGTCATTTACACACTGAGTGACTCTAAAGCCAGTGATTCACTGAATCGTTTGGATTTAGACTGAGGAATCAGTAAATGTGTCGCACGACTAAACGAGATGAACTTCAAATTTATCTTCTTGAATAAGATTCACTGAATCGTTTAGACACTAAATGATTCTTTGAACATGTGTGGATGTGTGTGTGTGTGTGTGTTTACTACACTTGAAAGCTTTCCCAGTTCACAGATTCACATGAATTATTCTTTTTAAACCCCTCAACTCCTACTGATTCTTTTGTAGCTAACTTCAAGTGAAGACGATGATCAAATCACTGAATCGTTTAGACAATGACTCTTTAGATATCTTGTTTCTGAATGCATTTAAAAAAAAAAGTTTTTAAACTACTGGCTACTGAATGTCACAGTATCATGTGACAGTTTTAATGAGATTTTTTTTGGTTGAATGTTTTTTCTTTTCTCTTTACTTTTGTTTTAAAATGTTTTGAAAATAAAGAATAGAGAGTTAATAGAACATAAAATTGAAGTGTTTGGGAAACTGTGGTTTTTCACAAAGTTTATGTTAGTTTCTGATCTGCATTATTTTGGCTCTCTGTTTCTCTCACCACACACACACACACACACACACACACACAATAATGACATAATAATAAGAAAAGCTGCCAATCATAACTTATAGCAATTACATTATCCTTATTTATTCCAACTTCTCCACCTCAATCTCTGGGTGACATCTTACACACTTTGCACACTGACCATGAAGAACTACAAACTACAATTTTTTTAATACATAAACATTAGTATTTTGTAGGTACAGTGGAATATCTGATGCGAGTTATAATACCTGAGAAAGCGTTTCTTTCTTGGATAAACCTGTAGCGATCCTCGATGATGCTTATAAAGAAAAGTTCCTTACAATAATGCCTCTGGTTTCCGAACGACTCCCTTTGCGAACAAATCGGTTCGAGAACAAAATTCCGAAAATCGATCTGTTCGGCAACAACCGGCAGCACGTGCGTCAGACTCATAACACAGCGCTTGCTCATGGAACGCCCACTCTGAACTTTTCTTAGATTTTGAGATTTCTTCGCTCATTCATTTTCTAAACCGTTTAATCCTAATTAGGGTTTCGGGGAGGCTGGCGCCCATCTCAGCCGACTCTGGGCGCGGGCAGGGTACACCCTGGACAGCTCACGAGGCAATTTGGAACAGCCAATTACCATACTGTGCATGTTTCTGGACTGTGGGAGGAAACCAACGCGAGCACGGGGAGAACATGCAAACTCCACACAGAAACGCCTGTGCTTTAAAGATTCTTGCTGTGACGCGGCCGTGCTAAGCACTACGTCACCATGTTGCCGAGATATTTCTTATGTTGTGTATTATTTCTTTTATATTTTTTTTATCAATACAGCCACTATAGGACCTGGGAAATCTATTGAAAGTGTAAAGGCAAAAAGGAAAATTGTGAAAATAAACGATAGAGGTGAAGAAAGAAATCATACAAAAGTATGAAAATGGCATTGATGTCTGGTGAAGGAAACTTTCTTATTTAAAACTTTATTCTTTATTCAGTTGGTATATTGTATATAAATACGATTGTGGCGTTAGGAGGAGGTCAGGACCGGATTAATCCATTATACAGTGTTTCTTATGGGAAAATATGTTTCGGTTTACAATCAAATTGGTTTTAGAGCAACACTGGCGAACCGAGGGTCCACTGTATATAGATTTAGGCGCTGCCTAAAAGCAGAGCTCCCTTTACTTGAGAAGTTTTTGGTGAGAACTTTCAAACCCTGCCCACGTATCCTACATATCATATCAAGATGAATTCATTTTAATAACTTGTTTATAGAAAGGAATGAAAACAAGGCAGCCAAACACGCGATCTTAGTTTCGACCATTTAGAAACCGAAGCTTTAGAGGACATTTCAATAACAATATCATTACTTCTTTATTCATTTCACCGCATTAACGATGAGGTCACATCACATGACCCGACTATTGTACACCTCTTGTCGTCTATATTACTCCCAGAAACATTTTCTTATGTTTTCCCTTTTGCAAGATATAAAATTTTCAAAGAAGATCACAGGGTCCCCATGTGTACACGTATGCGGGACGGAGGGAGGGACGTACGTTATAGGTTTTATTAAGAAAAAAATGTTCATATGTCAGGAAGGGAACCTGCTATTGCAACCAACCTTGGCCACATTTATCTACGGGGAGATAGTAGTTCAAAGCCATGTTTGTTTGGCCTGGCGAGAGCAATTACAAAAGGAACATTAATGAAAATGTCTTGACGTTTCAAAAGCAACTCGATGGTTAGAAGCTTTTTCCTTATCAATGGTTCTCCACTCGCACGGTGCTTCGCACGGGAGCTCCGCTATTACTCTATTATATTGCAGGACAATCTGATTGGCTGTTAAGTAGTCCAGTCCATAATCCCTCAGTACAGACCGGTTAATGACTTTTTCTGGGTCCGCCAACACTCGACCTAAACACAAACTTCAAATAAAGGTAATCTTTTCTCATTTTTTTTTTCTCACTCCTTATTTGTCACTGGATATCTTTTCTCCCTGCCTAAATACCTGAAGTATGCCCATACACCATGGTGGCTCAGTGGTTAAGGCTCTGGATTACTCATCCAAAGGTTGGCGGTTCATGTCCCAGTACCACCAAGTGGCCGCTGTTGAGTCCTTCCTTGAGCAAGGCCCTTCACCCTTAATTGCTCAGCTGTATAAAAAAAAAAAGGATGAATATAGGTCACTCTATAGAGTGTAAGGGTGTCTGCCAAATACTATAAATGTAAATGTACACGGGATTAAGGACTTATGGCTTCAACTTTTAGTGTGAGACCAGATGAAATGGCTCAGACACCTTATAGATGTAATGTTCGTCATGGTGGAATTGTCCCATTAGCATCGTGCAGAATATATCCAGTAGGTTTGGAGGTGTTTTCCTCTTTTTATTTATTTCAAGAATTTCAAAAGTAATTTACATTTAGAATCTAAAGAAAAATAGACAGATCGAATAGATAGTAAAAGAAAGGTGAAAACAAAAACAGGAAAACAGACTAAGTGTCATTAACATGACCGACACGACAATGCAGGAAGTTTCTAGGTTACGTAGTTTGAGTTGATTTAATGGCAGAAAATAATTTTGGGGATAAAAAGATGAACAGGAGGGTGCTGTGTAAGCAGTGTAATCATTCATAAATTGAAATATTGCAGTATAACATGCAATGCCTCCCTCGTGTGGTGTTTCGGGCATGTACAACCAGGAACCCAGAACACGCTGGAGGGACTACGTCTCTCGGCTGGTCTGGGAACGCCTTGGCATCCCCCCGGAAGAGCTGGCGGTAGTGGCTGGGGAGAGGGACATCTGGACTTCACTGCTTAGGCTGCTGCCCCCACGACCCGACCCCGGAACAAGCGGAAGAAGATGAAGATGAGTTGCTGTGCTATTTAGGTGTCGTTTTTTTTTTTTTTTTATTCCAGATGAAGCTCTGAAGGCGGTGTGTGCAGACCTGTTCAGCTTTTTAATGCTAAACTGTAATGTTAATCTTTCAATCTCTGTTCTAACCACCGCCCGAACCCTGAGAACTGCAGACAAAACATCTGTGGCTATAAATCTAACAAATCACAGATCAATTACACATACGATGAAATGAGTGAATGAACCAAGAGGAAGCGTCAGAACCTTCTGGTCT
Source organism: Neosilurus mollespiculum (assembly GCA_030014195.1). Lineage (NCBI taxonomy): Eukaryota > Metazoa > Chordata > Actinopteri > Siluriformes > Plotosidae > Neosilurus > Neosilurus mollespiculum. The sequence continues at coordinate 20,735,594 of JAQMYF010000009.1, read as the reverse complement.
CGTGCTTCTGGCAGAATGTTAGTTTCAAAGTAAAGAGTTTTCTTTGTTCGAGAGTCCCTGGTGACATCACTACTTCCCTCCCATTCTCAGCCCTCTATCATTAGACATATCACTCAAAATAATCAGGTTGTATGAAACTGCTATAAAGAGTCAATCACTGGATATAAATATTACTTTTATTTCCAAATAACAAAAAAAAAACAACACTTCAAATGAAATTAATAGCTAATGTCTCACAATCATATTCATGAATGTAATGTGTATTAGGTACGTGTGTGTAAGATGTTCTGGTGGTATTCTGTGTGTGTGTGTGTGTGTGTTGGATCTAGTCTCCAGGTTTACTGGTAATACAACTCCAGGTTCATCCCATCGTGGATCTCATCTGATGCTCACAGTTAAGAAATATACAGATTCTAATGACATCATCGTCATCATGAGAGACTCAACCAATCAGGTTAAACCCTCATCCACATGTTAAACTTTATACCTCTAATAAGTACAGCTTGATTCTGAACCTTAGTCCCGGTTCTAACTGAAGAGTAAACCACTCACCTGTGGAAAGGTGGAAAAGAAGATCCAGGAAGAGGAATACTTCTCTAATATTTAACTCCATGCAGGTGGAATCTACAGTGCTGTTATTTACTGAACCCGGGTCAGTACGTTACAAGTTAAACCCAAACCCAGAGCTCATGCCGTGCGTGAAAGGATACAGTCTGCCAGTGACACATGATCCTTGAAGATGGTGTACCTGCAGGAGGAACACAGAAAAATATTACGTAAAATACAATGCAATATGGCGGTACGGTGGTTAACACGTCCACCTCACGGCAAGAAGGTCACAGGTTCGATTCCTTGGGGCGTTTCTGTGTGGATGTTCTGCCCCTGCTGGCATGGGTTTCCTCCGGGTACTTCGGTTTCCACCCACAGTCCAAAAACATGCACAGTAGGCTAATTGGCTGTTAAAAATCACAGGTGTGAGTGTGAATGGTTGTGTGTGTGTGTGTTGGCCCTGTGATGGCCTGGCGAGCTGTCCAAGGTGTACCCCACCCTCGCCCAGGGACAGCTGAGGTTGGCGCCAGCCTTTCCGTGACCCTGAACGAACAATACAGTAATAACAACATCATTATTCATATCTTTATCCAATCAGCCAATCACCTGCCGTGTGTGACATCACTACATTACAGTTGTACACGGTGGTATAGTGGTTCGCATGCCCGCATCACCACACAAGAAGGTCCTGTGTTCGAGTGAAGGCGTTTCTGTGTGGAGTTTGCATGTTCTCCCAGTGCTTGTGTGGGTTTTCTCTGGGTACTCTGGTTTCCTTCCACAGTCCAAAGACATGCACATTTGGCTAACTGGCTGTTCCAAATTGACCTGAGGTCTGAGTGTGATTGGATTTTGTGTGTGTTGGCCCTGCAATGAACTGGTGAGCTGTTCAGGGTGTACACCGCCTTCGCCCTGAGCCGGGAGAGAGAGAGAGAGGCTCCAGCCTCTCCACAACTTTAGTAGGATTAAATGGTTCAGCAAATGAATGAATGAGTGAGCAGATGTTCCTAATGAAGTGCAATGGGTGTGCGTTTGTGCTTCTCACCATTTCTTCAGGATGATTTTGTCCCACCTGGTCCCTGTCTGAGCAGCGATCAGTTTCTTCAGATCCCCGATAGTGTCTTCAGAACTGTACACACACTGTTAAGGCTCACACACACACACACACACACACACACACACACACACACACACACACACACAGAGTACTACACGCACTTCCTGCAGAAGGAGCAATAATGAATGATCTGCAGATGATCTATAGATGGTCGATTCGGCTTAAACAATGTTTATTATCGGGCTACTGACGGCACATCGACAAGGTACCTGACTATCAACCCAGAGATCACAAGTTCAAATCCGGGTTGATGCCATAGCCATCCCTGAGCGGGAGTCCGTGGGAGCTAATTGGCCGAGGTCTCAGGGGGGAGGGGTGGCATACGCTCACTTCCCTGTCACTCACAGCGATCACCAGCCATTCGTGGGCACTTTCTCTCCTAGTGTGGTAGGTGCATGCACAGCAGTTCAAAAGGAGGTAAGTGGCAGCATTGCATGCTTACACCCCTCCCTGGCTGGTGGTGGTCATGTGATAGGGAAGGCAATACTTGATGGGTGGGAATTGGATACGAATAAAATTAGGGGAGAAAAGAACAATGTTTATTATTCATAGCATCTTTTTGTCGTCTTCCTCTTTAAAGGATACTTGCATTTGACTCGGACTTTCTTGCCCAGTCGATCGTTACACACAACCTCAATCATCTCCGCACTGCTGTCCTGTTACACACAAACACAATAAATCAGTTTATTTTATAAATTATTCTCCAAAACATTTAATTTTTACAGGAACAGCTCCATCAATAATTATTAAATATGAAAAGATTTAAAATGTACATAATCATTGATTTGGTCTGATAATTTGTAAGACATTTATGTAACGTGTATGGAAGGAATCTCCAGCGTCAGCACTGTTTACAGTACACCCTTGGAAATCCACACTTAAGGGATGTTAAATTTTCCTCTTAATCTCTCTGGACATGAGATCCAGAAAGTGCATGGGGTGAGCTTCAAAACACAACATGCTCACTGGTAGGATATTAGAATGTGTTCTTATTTAAATTCCGATAACTTTTTATGGCAGCCTGTGAAGTGTAAATGGTGTGTTGAAGGCCTGGTTTGATTGATGTGCATTATAACAAAGACTTCAGATTTCTTCCCTCATGTGGGTCTAATTTTAACAAATAAGGAACCATTCTTTAAGAGAGGATGATGCGGTTCCTTTGGCTTCTTTAAAATCCAGTGACCTTTAGTGTGCACTGGAGTGGACGGGGGTGAAGCTCCTCCTGATCCGAGGCCATGGTTCTCAAATGGAAAACAGGTGGATAGGATGGACAAATTAGTGCAGCATGAGCAGTAAAGAGGGCGCCGTGCCGGTCTGTTATGGTGACGAGGGAGCAGAGCTGAAACACAACACTCCCAATTTATCAGTTCATCATTATTCCAACCCTCACTGTGGTCATAAGATTTGGGAAGTGACTGAAAGAATGACATCATGGATACAAGTGGCTGAAATTAGTTTCCTCTGGAGGGTGTCTGGAGTCAGGCTTAGAGATAGAGCGAGGAGCTCGGAGATCCGGGGGTGGGTGGGGGGGTCTCAGGGTAGAGCTGCTGCTCCTCCGCATCGAAAAACAGTAAGTTGAGGTGGTTCGGGGATCTGATTAGAACGCTTCCACCATCGCCACCCTTCAGAGGTATTTCGGGCACCTTTAACTGGGAGGAAGCCCCGGTGTGGACCCAGAACTCACCAGAGAGATTATACATCCGATCTGGCCTGGAAACGTCTCGGGATGCCCCAGGAGGAGCCTGGGTGTCCCTCAGAGACCCGACCTCAGATAAGCAGTGGGAAATAGATGCATGGATCGATGGATGTACTTGAAAAATGGTCCAAGCACCTATTTATATCTGCTGTAATGTAATTAATATCAGAAAATAACACACCATCACACACTCTATAATAAACCCCATCAGTAAACATCTGGATGTGGTTCATGATGATATAAACACTGCTATCACGTGAACCCGGGGATCTGCAGCTCTGTTCTCGTTTCTGCTATTTTAATAGTGTGTTCAGTATTTTAATAAGCATCACAATTGCTCCTGAAGTGAGTAAACCCCTGAATAAACTGCTCCACAGGATGAACATCTGCTTCCAGCTGCTGTATAAAACACCACACGTTACATCTGAGCCCAACCCTCATTAAACCAACGCTTTTCAATATACACACTAGCACACACATTTACATTTACCAACAAAACAGGAACTTTCAACACACAGGAATTTACTCTCGATAAAATAAAAACACACTCACGTTCCTAGACGCTCTTCCGTAAAGCAGTGCCGTAAAGCAAACGAATAAAATATCTAGACCAATCAAAATAACAGTAAAAGCAGATTGACGTTCAAAACGCGCCAATAAAACGACAAAGGTCCAAAGTAAAGGGCGGGACTAATATGGCTGCCGTCAGACGTTTTTAAAGGTCGTAAATGGGGCAAAAAAATCTAAATAGAGCAATCGCGATGACGTCACACAAGAAGTCAGTTGCGGCGGCCATATTGGTAGGTAATAAAGATGAACGTTAACTCGACAGCATGAGAACCAGCTGCGACGTGAATTTCACCATTCGCAGTTTAAAGGCTGAGCGCGTGAATTTTTCGGGTTAGCTGTTGATATGGAAAGGCGGACAGAAGGCTGGAGGCTTCGAGGTGTGCAAGATATGGAGAACATCAGAACCGTGGAAACCTAGAAGAAACACCCCAATAACCCCCATCCTGAAAAACTATTTCCGTTTTTTGTTAGTTGCTTTTTTCCTTGTATGTCATGTCATTTTCTGAACCGCTTAATCCTAATTAGGGTCGCGGGGAGGCTGGCGCCCATCTCAGCCGACTCTG
>JAQMYF010000009.1:20712984-20723152 GCA_030014195.1 Neosilurus mollespiculum | reverse complement strand
AATTCTGTTACAGAATCAAGCTGCTTTTCCCAAACGAAGGAGGCTGAAATGACTGTAAGTTGAAGTAATGTGAATTAATCATGTGTGCTTTTATATATATATATATGTATATGTGTGTGTCTTTCTGTGTGTGTGTGTTTATACATCATTCTACTTTTGCATGCAGCCCTTTCCTGGATGTTATTCTATTTCACAGGTCTACAGCCAAAATGCTTCTGAAACAAATATAGTCAAACGTTCCTAATTTCGTGCCTCTGGGTATGAAACTGATGTTTAAAATTGTTGATTGGTTCTAGTTTTTGAGATATAGTACTGGGTCAGCGTATACCACCCTGACTCAGGAATCATGAAGGATGGGTGGGTTATAAAGAGACGGGAACTGAATTTAAATCAGAAGTCACTAAATACATCTTCGACTGAATGGAGGAATAAACTTTAGGTAAATGGGGTCAATGCCGGAACATTTACTTCAGGTGCAGAAGGTCATGAGTTCCAAGCCTGGACATGGTGAGAGCTTGAGATGCCCTAAATTTTACCTCTAAAATTGTAGGGTTTTTATTAATATGTCATAAATATGATTATAATCATCAATAATTCTATTTTTTCTTTTTATGCAAAACAATAAACGATGCAATCTGAAGCTGGTGTTGCATCATAAATGATATGGATTGCATCATATCGTCCCTAGAGGTCATGAATGATGCAACGTTAACTCCGTTAACTTTCCTCACTTTGCTGAACAGATTGCTCAAGATCAACTCTAGAAACCATAAACATGTAGCTTCATGTTCGATATCATTATGTAGACGTCAAATGTAAAAAACTTCAATATCTTGGAAACAGAAGCCAATCAGCCATTTTTATTGTCATATTTGAATTCAGCCAAAATCCATAATAAACACCACATTTTGTTTCTGAAGCAGACAAATTCGAAACATTTGTATACCGGTGTTATTCTTTTGATAGTTTCCTAAGAAATCATGCACTAAGTCCGTACACCTGGCCTTCAACTGGTCTTTTATTTTACCTTCAGAAAGTCTAGAAATGTTTGGTTCTACGTTTTGTGCATGTTCACTGTACCATTTTGAGTTGTATCTTCCCCCCTAGATTGCAGTGTTCTCAGTGTTCTGGAGTCTCCTGCTCCCCCTGCTGGTTGGGAGTACTCCAATTTCTCAGGATCAGTTTCCGACGGACTGCTCTGACGTCTACGCCAACGGACAAACACTCAGTGGGGTTTACACAATCTACCCCACAAGGGAGTCACCTGTCCAGGTGTACTGTGATATGGGATGTGGGGGAAGCAAATCTGAAGATGGGAAGTGGACGGTATGTTAGAAATGCATTTTGGGAATTTTCTTTTGGTGGGAGGTCCTTATGTTGCCTTTGCATCTGCTAAAGTGTTAAATTTTACCTTTGCACCAGGTGTTTCAGAGGAGAATGGATGGCAGTGTAAATTTTTACAGACCATGGGAACACTACAAGAAAGGGTTTGGGAACAAGTATGGAGAATACTGGCTGGGTGAGAAATTACAGCAATAAACTATTCATTGCATAAGAAATAAAATAATGAATAGACGCAGTGTACACTAAATTTAAATTGTAACAAAATATTATGTTGAATAAAACGTGCATTGCACACGTCCTGACAGGATTGGAAAACCTCTACCAACTCACGCGGAACAGGAAATATGAACTGAAAGTGGACCTGCAGGACTTTGAGGGAGTTGGGGTTTACGCTCAGTATTCATATTTTTCTATCGAATCGGAGGCTGAAGGCTACAAACTTCACGTTAGCGGCTTTATCAATGGAGGCGCAGGTGAGATAGGCTGAACATGTGGTCATGAATAAGGACACCAAAGAAGAATGTTGCGCTATATGGGAATGTTTTAAATGTTTTGTATTGATGAGCATTGCTCATACACACACTACACGCTTTACCATTCTTAAAATTACTTTCATGTAATGATAAGAGACAAATGAAACAAAAAAAATCTGGAAATCGAGTGGCGGCATGGTGGCGTAGTGGTTAGCATGTCTGCCTTCAAACAAAAAGGTCTTTAACCTTCATGGCATTTGGCAGAATCCCTTATCCAGAGTGGCATACATTTTCATCTCATTCAATACAATTGAGGGTTAAGGCCCTTGCTCAAGGGCCCAACAGTGGCAGGTTGGTGGTACTGGGGCTTGAACTAACAACCTTTTGATCAATAACCCAAAGCATTAAAGAATACCGGTATCGGTTATCCTTTTTGTGTGTATGTAATACTTTCAAGCGATACAGACGCTTATTATAACATAAATGACCATAAAAAGAACAAAACTGGGTTATTTTATCCCATGGATTATTAGCGGGGGCTGAACTGCGGGCGTTAACAGCTTAGCAGTTGTTCTTCCCCAGAAGTGACGTCAACATGTTGAGCGGGGTTGCTTTTTCTAGTGACTCTGAGGACGGGGATGCTGCCAGAGATGAGCGTGACGGTAAATCCAAAATGGCTTATACAGCTAACGTTTTGCCGACTCGGCTTTCCTGTCGTCAGTTGGTTTAGGAGTGAAAAGAAATGTTTTGCATGATTTCTGCACTTGTTGTTTGTGCAGTTCAGCACTGGCCCATAATGTGTTATGATACTCATATGCCAATCCAACGCATTGACCTCACTACCAGGCCGGAACAGCCAATCAGAAAGGCAACATGTCTCTGAGCATGCCTAGAGTCATAACACTCATGCTCACTTTGAAAACGGGCATGGACTGATGTTGCCATAAGGATCCGCTGATGTTATAGGCGATCATTTTAAATAGCTAGAAACAATAATTGACCACAGGTACACTTTAACCAGTGAGCCACCACTGTCCAGGTCCTGGGTTCGAATCCTGAGCTTGGTGAGGGCATTTTTTGGTGTTATTTTATTGTGGAGTTTGCATGATCTCCACATGCTTGTTTGGGCTTCCAGCCTAAAGGCATGCAGGTTAGGCTAATTCCCTGTGCCAAATTCAATGTGAGTGTGAATGGTTGTATTGTGTGTTTGTGTGTGTGTGTGTGTGTGTTTTCCCTGCGATGGACTACCGAGCTGTTCAGGTTCCCGCCTTCACTCAGTCAACTGTGACCGTAGTAGGATTAAGTGGTTTGGGAAAAGAATGAATGAATGTCAATCGTGTCCATATTAATGGCTTCCTCTCGTTCACAGGTGATTCTTTGGAGGCGAGCAATGGGCAGAAATTCTCCACCTTTGATAAAGACCAGGACACTAATGAGGAGGGGAACTGTGCTAAATCCTACCTCGGGGCTTTTTGGTACCACAAGTGCCACCAAGCAAACCCTAATGGAATATACCTGTGGGGAAGTGATGGCACGATCTTTGCCATTGGAAATGTGTGGTACACTTGGAAAGGCTACGATTACGGTCTCAGGTCTATCACTATGAAAATCAGACCTGTTTCTTAAACTCTTTGACTCATGTGACACGGCGATGAGTTTGATAGGATGCTGTCTGTGTCAGTGACGCATTCATAGTGCATTTTGTTTACTATATGGTTTTACACATGTACATAAATATGTATATACTTCACAACACACTGGATTCTGTGTCCTTCTTAAACCTGTATGAAAATAAAAATATATAATATAGCATTGCCAACTGTATTGATATTGGATGTAGGATTACACATATAGAATACAGCTCAGTGCTCATTTCACATGTAGGGGCATGGTGAAATTTCCCAACATGCATACTGTTAGAGGTGGCATGGTAGCACGGAGGTTAGTACGTACGCCTCACAGCAAGAAGTCCTGGGTTCGATTCCAGGGCTCAGAGAGGGCGTTTCTGTGTGCATGTTCTCCCCATGCTTGCACGAGTTTCCTCTGTGTACTCCAGTTTCCTCCCACAGTCCAAAAACATGCACTATTGGCTGTTTCATATCGCCCCTAGGTGTGAGTGTGAGTGTGAATGGTTGCACATGTGTTGCCCTGCAATGGCCTGGTGCACTGTACCCCACCCTCGCCCAGAGTCGGCTTAGATGGGAACCAGCCTCCCCGCGACCCTAATTACGAGTAAACAGCTTAGAAAATGATTGAATGACATACTGTTACATGGACAGCGCATTAGTTATAGAAAACAGGTTAGAAAGATATCCAAAAAACTCAACTCAAACGATTAGCTACAGAGTTATGAAAGCCCAACCCCTCATAAAATATGGAACTTAAAGTGAAAGCGCTGACCTCAACCCCACTGAATACATTTGGGATGAACTGGAAGACCAACGGGGGGGGCAGTGGTGGTCTGGTGGTGGGGTGCTGGGTTACTGGTCCCAAGGTCGGGGGTTCAAGCCCCACTTTCAGCGGGTTGTCACTGCTGTCCCCCCAGTGCAGCTAACTGGGTTATCAAATGCCGGCCATGTCTCTCACTGTCTATGGTGGGAGGCATGTAAAAGAACCATTGCAGATTTTCGTCAAGAGTAGGCTGCATAGCTGTCAGCATGTTTCTGCCCTGGGATGGCCTGGCAAGCTGTCCAGGGTGTACTCTGCCTTCGCTCGGAGTCGGCTGAGATGAGCGCCAGCCTCCCCGCGACCCTAATTAGGATTAAGCGCTTCAGAGAATGAATGAATGAATGAATGGAAGACCAACTGGACCACAGGCCCCCTCGACATTCCCACTTCTGGACGTGACCTCCTTAATAATGCTCTTATTGCTGAATAACGAGGATCCAGAAACCAAAAGAGATGAAAAAGATTTTCTTGTGAAGAGGGGTTTATTATAGCAGAGGGGGGAACAAATATAGAAGGGGACGTGGCACGACTGGCAAAAACCACAGAATGTCAATAAATAAAACACGACTTGCACAGTGTACCAACGCACCCTGGGCCAGTGGTCAATGTCCTGTTTTGTGAGTAACTGATGTTGTAAGTAAGTCAACATCCAGTCAACATTTGTTTTGGAAGGTACTGCAGGGGTGCGGAGTATCTGGGTCAGTACGTCATGTAGTCTAGTTCTTTTTGTTCACTGGACAACCTACATCCTTATTTCCATCTATGATCAAGTGTACAGAAATATAGATGGCTGGATGGACATGCAGAGTTGTGCCTATGTTCTTTGTAATAAACTGAAATCCAAGAAGGTGTGTTTTATCTGATCGTGTGACTGATAAATGCATCAGGCTGGCAGCAGCTGTACTGGTCTGTGCTTCTTGTTTACTGTTTATTCTACACGACTACAGGAAACAGAAAAGTATGAACGGATGGGTGGACAGAAGGTTGGATGGAGAGATGGATGGAGGTATTTTATTGCTTCCTAAGATGAAATTTGGAAAAGGTGTTAAGGTCGTTTCATCATTTGGGTCCCATATCTGAGTTAGACATTGGGGTCAGCTTTTTCCAAGCTTTTTCTTTGTTGGCTTGGAGTTTCATGATTTACAATTGATGATACGGCAGTAGTTTCCCATTGCCTTTTGACGGGAGTAGTGTTGGTAAAGGGGTCACTCCATTTTAATGTCATGAACAGGACGTTAAAGGGGTGATAGGTGAGGCAATTAAGAATAAGCACCATTAAAAGGATGGCCCTGTTCAGCTTCTCATGAGCTGTATTATAGCCATCTGACTTAATGGAGGCCCCAGGGTAGACCCAGGATAGGTTGGAGTGATTACAGCCCACAGTAGGCTTGGGAACATCTGGAGACCAACCAGGAAGTGCTAAAATCTGTGTTTGGAAACAAGGAAGACTGGACTGAACTTTTCAGTCTGTTTTCACCACAAAAGTCAAATCAATAAATGGGATAGTGGTGGCCCGGTCGTACAGTGCTGGATTACTTCAAGCCCCACTATCCCTGGGGTATCACTGCTGTTCCCCCAGTGCAGCTAACTGCCATGTCTCTCACTGTCTGTGGTGAGAAGATGTAAAAGAACCACTGCTGATTTTCGTCAAGAGAAAGCTGCATAGCCATCAGCGTGTTTCTGCCCTGCGATGGCCTGGCGAGCTGTCCAGGGTGTACTCTGCCCTCGCCCAGAGTCGGCTATGATGGGCGCCAGCCTCCCTGCGACCCTAATTAGAATTAAGCGCTTCAGAAAATGAATGAATGAAAATCAATAGATTCATTAATAATTACAATCTGAGCAAATCCCCCACCTCGTCCAAAGGTCATGAATCCAATGACGGGAATTCCCATCAGGAATTTCCATTTTAACTCACACATATGATGTAGTAAGGAGGGGTTTGGGAGTTCAGCAGGGTTTAAAAGTACAGGAGAACGAACATCTGAAAAAGAGATCAAAGAAGTGTTTTAGGTGTGTGTGCTATTTTTATCTTTTATTTACATCCTAAAGAGACTTTCTTTTGAACTGTGAAGCTTTGGTAACAAGGTGATTAACTTAAAATAAAAAATAAATGTAACAATTGAAATATTTGAAAGAATCTTCGTTTAATTTACAGGTGTGTAGGGTGAACTCCACAGACTCCGCTTTAGAAACGAAGCATTTTTTTTTTTTTTTGAAAGTTAGAGGAGACTACAGGGATGGTAAGTCATTGTGTATTTACTGTTTTATGATTAACTCTCACTTTTTAAAATTTGCTGTGTTTGATAATTTATAAATTCTAAAGATTTTTATAAAGGAAACTTCACAACATGTTTTATTTTAACACACACCAACCGTTCTTACAAAGAAATTTGTTCTTAAATCTAACTTACACACTTTTCTGGCATTCACCAATATTTTCTAATCTGGAATTTCTTCTTGTCTATGAACAGAATCTACAAACACGAAACAGCACCCTTTTTAAAAAAAAAAATAAATCCATTCACTCATTTTCTAAACTGCTTAATCCTAATTAGAGGCGACTCTGGGCGAGGACGGGGTACACCCTGAACAGCTCTCCTAGCCACTGCAGGGCCAACACTCACACAACCATTCACACTCACACCTAGGGGTGATTCGAAACAGCAAATCAGCCAACTGTGCATGTTTTTGGACTGTGGGAGAAAACCAGAGTACCCAGAGGAAACCCACGCAAACACTGGAAGAACATAGAATCTCCACATAGAAACACCCGAACCCGGGAATCGAACCCAGGACCTTCTTGCTGTGAGGTGGATGTGCCAACCACTGCACCACATTTTTTATTTATAATCTAATGTTAGAGATGGATTTTTTTTTTTACCACATTTAATTTTTTAATACCGTGAACAGAACACTGTTATAAACAGTGACAAGACGTACCTTCCTTGCAGTCTTTTCCCAATAACACCAAAACCTCGGTGTTTACAAAATACTTTAAATTCCTGGACTTTACACCTTTTAAAGTCGTCTAAACTGCACCGGTTGCTCACGTTCATACTGCATCCCCCCATTTACACAGTTCGGCTCAAAACTAGTTATAGAGTGTACATAACCATGAGATAAAATCTCATGCCACATTCTTGACCACGAAGGCATATTCAATGAAAGTCCGTATTAAAGTTACAAGACGTTGAAGTGAAACACTCTAATTTTATACTGTGTTATAACTATACTATAACTATAACTAGTTTGAACCCCCGAACCACGTGCACGCTAGCCGCCAACAGCACGTGACATATTAGGTCATAAGCGGCCACCTCTAAGTAGTGGGAAATGAACGATGACGTTGTTCTATGAATATTCATGAGTCGCCCTGTACTGGTGCCATTCTAATGTTTACCCTCGGAGAATGGGTAGATATATCACAGGCATCAGCAGCTTCCTCCAGCAAGTCTGGAAGAGTATTAATCAATGGTGAACAGCTTCCAATCAAAGCATTTTGTTCTGTTGCTGCTCAAACCAACATTATAGGCGCAGTAGACTGTACACACTCTCCCGATCCTTTCCCAAAGACGCTGGGATTCACCAATCTAAGAACACAGTTGCGAACAAAACACGTCACGAATCCGACGTAGATTTTTTAGATCAAATTTACAAAATAACTTGTGTAGACATTGATCGGTGAGGCCAATTGTTTATATTTCTGTTTTCACAGGACACGGTGCTCTCAGTATTTTCTGTGTTTTATGTGCTCCCTCTGCTGGTTGGGAGTACTCCTATTTCTCAGGATCAGTTTCCGACAGACTGCTCTGATGTATACGCCAACGGACAAACACTCAGTGGGGTTTACACAATCTACCCCACAAGGGAATCACCTGTCCAGGTGTACTGTGATATGGGATGTCGGGAAAGTGTTACAAACGATGAGAATTGGACGGTATGTTTAGATGTGTATCTCCCTCAAAAGAATTATCCTGGTTCTTTTTCTTTTTACATGACTGAGATTTATCGAAAGTGTTAACCTTTACCTTTACACCAGGTGTTTCAGAGAAGAATGGACGGCAGTGTGAATTTCTATAGACCATGGGAACACTACAAGAAAGGGTTTGGGAACAAGCTTGAAGAATACTGGCTAGGTATGAAAGTTAAAAGTGCTATACTATTAATGCCTAAAGTGTTAAGCCTCGTTCACACAGGAAGCGGCAGTCGACCAATGATCGCATGCAGCATACATGACAAGAGGCGACAAGAAGCGAAATTTTCTCGTGTGACACCAAGTGAGCGGGCATGGGGTTCAACTGAGCTAAACTTTCACGTGACATGGGTCGGGTGATTACCAATCAGAGCTTAAACATAGTGTTGAGTGACGGATGCTTCCATACATGGACTTCCATGTAACGTTTCCGTGTAGAAATCATAAACACGGGTTAAAATGCAGTGTGTGAATATCCTGTGCTTTATGACTGTGCACAGAAACTTTATAAGGATAATAACCTGATACGTGACGTCTGGCTCCATGTTTCTGAAGCGGTCTGCATTTCTTGAGTTTATATGTGGTACATGAAATGTACATTATGTGGGTTAGCTAGTTAAATTGAGCACATGGTTTTGCTAACGGATTTTTCTACTGAATCATGTTAACAGATAAATTTAAACAAATAAATAAATTAATAGGTTAAAAACTGCTGAAAGCACTCTCTGTCTAAACAGAGCTCCTGCTTAAGTCTCTGATTCTCCCCTTGATGATGCCGGGCTTGTATAATTGGGTGAATACAAGCAGGACCGGTGATGTTGTGGTGCTCTTTCTCAAACAGAGAGTGGATAATAGTAATAATAATAATAATAATAATAATAATAATAATAATCCATATATGATGACCATATGAGTTAAAATAAACTCAAGCAGTAGGGAAGCGTGGGGCTGGTCACAGATTTACTCGGAAAAATTTTGAAGCGAGAAACTTGCGAGGAGGTTACCTAGGCAACGAGAGCTGAAAGGTGAAATGATTCACCCCTCGCGCCAGGCGACGTCGCGAGTCCCTTTCTGTATGAACGCAGCTTTGTGCATTAATAGTTTTGCACCAGACTTTTCATAAATATCTTTTCTTTTTACCCCAGGATTAGAAAACCTCTACCAGCTCACACGTAAGAGGAAATACGAGCTGAAAGTGGACCTGCAGGACTTTGATGGAGCGACTGTTTACGCTCGGTATTCTTCTTTCTCTGTCGAATCTGAAGCCAATGGCTACAAACTCCATGTTAGTGGTTTCATCAATGGAGGTGCAGGTAAGGAAGAGGGAGAGATGTGGAGAGAACTGCAGACACCAAGGAGGATGAACACAATAATGTACAGATAATACAGAGAGTCTGTAGTGACACTTTCTCTGATCTGCAGGTGATTCTCTGGCTACAAACAATGAACAGAAATTCTCCACCTTTGATAAAGACCAGGACTCTTCTGCAGAGCTGAACTGTGCTAAACGCTACCTCGGGGCTTTTTGGTACAGTCAGTGTCACCATACTAACCCTAACGGGATATACCTGTGGGGAAGAGACAGCACCTATTACGCCATTGGGAATGTGTGGCAACATTGGAAAGGCTATGATTATGGTCTCAAGTACATCGCTATGAAGATCAGACCTGTTTCTGTAACACAGTGATCTCTTTATGACATCATTGTTATTAATAGTGAAAGTGGTGGCGCTGTCTCTCTCTCTCTCTCTCTCTCTCTCTCTCTCTCTCTCACTCTCTCACTCTCTCTCTCACTCTCACACAACCACACAGGATTCTGTAAATAGAAAAAAATAACAAAACAGTACACACATCAAAGTTAGTGAGCCAAGACAAATAAATAAATAAACAAACAAACAAACAAACAAACAAATAAATAAAAAAAAATATA
>JAQMYF010000009.1:20673745-20703759 GCA_030014195.1 Neosilurus mollespiculum | reverse complement strand
TTTTGTCATTTCTTTTCTTCTTTTTAAAGCTCTTTATCACATTAGTTCTCTTTTCACCATTCCTTTTCCTCTTCTAACTTCTCTTTTCTTCTGTTCAAATCTCTACTCTCTTTTTTACTCATGTCTTCTCTTCTCCTGTTTTATTCTCTTCTCTTTACTTCTTTTCACTTCTGTAATCAGAAAGATCTTTTTCAGATCTTCTTTTGTCTCTTTCCTCCAAATCTCCTGTTTTTTTCTCTTTTCATCTCTTTTTCTCTTCTTCTCTCTTCTATTCAAATCTCCTTTTTCTTATCAGGTCTCTTCTCTTTTTCATCGCTTCTCTTTAAATTTCTCCTTGATCTGTTCATCTCATCTCTTCTTATCTCTCTCATCTCCTTTTGTCTCCTCTTTTCTTTTTTCTCTTTTCCACTCTCCTCACTTCTACTCTCTTTTCCCCCTCTTCTCTTTGTTTTTCTTCTCTTCTCTTTGTTTTTCTTCTCTTCTCTGAGTAAACATTGCTGTGGAGTGAAGTTTGCACTATTGCAGTTGAAGTTGGAATGTTATGCTAATAATACAGTTTATCTTTTGGAGTCGTGATAAACCGGTCTGACGGCTTTTTTTTCCCTGTCCGCTGGTTGTGTATCACCTGGGAAGCCGTAACAGTTAGCTTTGCAGCTCAGGCTGATTGTGGGATGGCGGTATTTGTAGAGAGACTCTGTGTCATGTGAAAAAAGAACTTTAACATAACCATCTTTTGCATGAAGTTGTTCGTCTTGTCTGTTTTCTTTCTCCTGATCTTCTTTCATTCTTTCTTCCTTTTCCAACTTCTGCCTTTTCTCCTTTTCATCCTTCCCTTCTCATTACTCTTCTGTCACTCCCCTCCTTTAATCCCATGGCATTCCATCCATTTCTTCACCTTTGTCTCCTTTCCCCCCTCCATTTTATAAACTGTTCTCGCATGGATCCCTCTTTTCTTTATTTCTCTCTCTCTCTTTCTCTCCATCAGGTGGTTCAGAAAATCATGGAGGTGGAGAACAGGACGAGGCTCTTGGTGGTCGATCGAGAGACAGACAAGTTTCTGCAACTCCACTCTTTGCCCTGCACCGAGGACCTGGCCGTGGAGATGAGCTGCCTCCTCTCCCCTCGTACCCCCTCGTCTTCCCTCGCTTCTTCCACCCTGAGCTTTTCCTCGTCGTTGCGCAACTCTGTCACACCATCGCCACCAGAATCCATTATTTTATCACCTCGAGACCTCATCACTCACTCTCTCCCTGATTCTATCACTCCATCGCTGCTACCCAGTTCTATCACTTCATCACCACCTGATTCCATGATTCCATCACCACAACACTCCACTCCAACATCACCACACAAATCTGTCACTACATCACTGGAAAAAGATTTCAATAAGTCATCAAGCAACTCCCTTAATCAGCCACTATGTGACTCTGTCACTTTATCACCGTGCAACTCAATTACTCAAGCTCCCTATGACTTGATTACTCAACCATCATGCAATGCTATTACTCAATCGCCATCCAGCTCCATTACTCAGTCGCCATCCAACTCTATTACTCGATCGCCATCCACCTCCATTACTCAATCGCCATCCAGCTCCACTGCTCAGTCGCCATCCAACTCCATTACCCAAGCAGCCTATGACTTAATTACTCAATCCCCCTACGACCCTGTTACTCAAGCTCCTGATGAATCGGTTACTCAATCCCCCTATGACTCCATTGTTCAATCCTCTGATTCTGTTACTCAATCCCCCTATGACTCTGTTATTGTTACTCACTCACCATCCAACTCCATTACCACTCCTTTCAGCATGGAAAAATTTGCTGAGACCCTTGTAATGGGCAATATCAATGGCACCAACGGCAAGGTAAGATACTTTAACACTCAACGGCTCAGTTTTATAAACAAGATAGAAATGGAAGTTGCTCTGGATAAGGACAAATTCCATAAATGTAGATTTTGCTTCAGCTGACTCTTCCACATGTGTTTGTGCCGCATAGATTATGCTCTCTAGTTTTCTCTAGAGGTTCCATATTCAAAGCATTATGGTCTGTAGAAAATCCCCCACACGTTTGCAGGTTCATGTTCATGAAGCCCGAGAGCTGTGGGAATCAAGTCGCTTTGCATCAGCATGGTCTAAATCTTTTCGGGTGACACTGGAATGACAATAAAATCGATTTCAGACACAAATAGCACAAGAAAGATCCTGCATTATGGAGATCTGAACTCATTGAAAGTGCTGAATTGTTCCTTTAGTTTTAGTACAAACACTCCAATGAACTAAAGTGTATAACAGGAAGTCCAGGAAGTAGACCTCGACCCACCCTGGAGAGCATCCACTTCCCCGACACCTAAATTTAGCCTTTCCAGTTCCGAGAACGTGAACTAGGACATGTGAAATGTAACTGCAGAGAAAGATTTCTTCTTCTGGTTTCTGGTTACTTTTAATGTATTCTTTAAAACTTTACATGGGGCTGGGAGAACACCGAAACTATGAATTTAACACCGAAGCTTAGGGAACGGACGTAATTTCATTTTACTCATCTTGTTAAACTCACTGAAACTTTAAATTGCAGTAAAAATAAATTTTAAAAAATGAATGAAAAAAGCAGCGGCACGGTCATGTAGTGGTGAAGGATGTTCGCCTCCCAGCAAGAAGGTTCTGGGTTCGAGTACCAAGCTTGGCGAGGGTGTTTATGTTTGGAGTTTGAACGTTCTCCCCGTGCTTGTTTGGGTTTCCTCCCACAGTCCAATGATGCTCATTAGACTGATCAGCTACTGCCTATAGGTGTGAGCAGTTATTTTTAATTGTGTCAGGGAGGTAGAGCTGTGTGTGTGTGTGTGTGTGTGTGTGTGTATGTGTGTGTGTGGTGTAATTTCTTTCCATTCTTGGATGCTAGTATATACTGTAAATGTAAGAAGGACACTTGGGCTGCTGTCTGGGTTTAAAACAATTGAGTACAATGTAACTGTGGTGAGATTTAAACTCATAACCATCTGTTTATAATAGGAGGTGTGGCCTGTCAGTCTCACTGAAGAAGGCGTGGCCACTAAGTGTGTCAGTCTCGGTGAAGAAGGGGTGGTTTGCCTGTGTGTCAGTCTCAGTGAAGAAGGCGTGGCCTCTATGTGTGTCAGTCTCAGTGAAGAAGGCGTGGCCTCAATGTGTGTCAGTCTCAGTGAAGAAGGCGTGGCCTCAATGTGTGTCAGTCTCGGTGAAGAAGGCATGGCCTCAATGTGTGTCAGTCTCGGTGAAGAAGGGTTGTCCTGTGTGTGTCAATCTCAATAAAGAAGGTGTGGCCTCAATGTGTGTATGTCTCAGTGAAGAAGGCGTGGCCTCTGTGTGTCAGTCTCAGTGAAGAAGGCGTGGCCTCTGTGTGTGTCAATTTCAGTGAAGCAGGTGTGGCCTATGTGTATGTCAGTCTCAGTGAAGGAGGTGTGACCTCTGGGTGTGTCACTCGGTGCGGAAGGCGTGGCATCTGGGTGTGTTACTCTCAGTAAAAACGGTGTGGCCTCTGTGTGTGTCAGTCTCAGTGAAATAGGTGTGGCATCTGTGTGTGTCAGTCTCGCTGAAGAAGGTGTGGCCTCTGGGTGTGTCAGTCTCAGTGAAATAGGCGTGGCATCTGTGTGTGTCAGTCTCTCTGAAGAAGGTGTGGCCTCTGAATGTGTTAATCTCTTTTTGGGAATCATATAATGCTTCTATAATAACAGGATTATAAGGTTATATGATCATTTTAGCCTTGAGGTTGTGCCTTGCAACTTCCAATCCCACAAACCCCTTGGCCATCAACATGTTTACGAGTTTATGAAGGGCGGGGCTTAGGTTCAATTGGTTAATCATGATGATTAACACATTCACTTATAAACTTCATACATTTAATGTTAATCATTTTGTGTCATGGAAATCAGGCAGCATGTTCAGAGTATTTTAATGATAAAGTATTTATTTATAGGAACAGGTTAAGTGACGACTTGTTCTTCGGATTCTTTTTCAAGTGTGTGTGCGTGTGTGTGTGTGCTGGGGTTCGGTTTCTTGCTTTTTCTTGTCCCAAAAATACCAGGAGGAGATGTAGTGTGTGTGTGTATGTGTGTATGTGTGTGTGTGTGTGTGTGTGAGTGAAAGTGAGAGTGGAGAGAAAGAGAGAGAGATTGTGACATTTGTAATTAAAAACTTTCGGAGAATAGATTACTCTTTTTAGCCCTCAGGACTAAACACACGTCTGTGAGGCACCGTCCTCCTGTTCCTTTCTTTGTGTGTGTGTGTGTGTGTGTGTGTGTGTGTGTGTGTGTCCCATGGGATTAAAACTGCTCCCACCCCTGTATTGTTTGAGTACAGGAAGTGACATCAAGTCTTAAAGAACGTCCTGTGCAGGGCGTGTTGAACTTCTTTATTTAGCAAAAGAATATGAGTGCGCACGCACACACACACACACACACACACACACACTTAAGGGCTTACTTCATTCTAATTCATAATGATATAAGAACTTTTGTTAAGGGGGCAGGGTCAAAAAAGTGTCTATTTACAGACCAGAAAATCTCAAACCAGCAAACAAGATCAACTCAAATAACACGCACAGAGGCCACACCTCCTTTACTGAGTCATACACAGAGGCCACACCTCCTTTACTGAGTCATACACAGAGGCCACACCTCCTTTACTGACAGTCATACACAGAGGCCACACCTCCTTTACTGAGTCATACACAGAGGCCACGCCTCCTTTACTGACAGACATACACAGAGACCACACCTCCTTTACTGACAGTCATACACAGAGACCACACCTCCTTTACTGAGTCATACACAGAGGCCACACCTCCTTTACTGACAGTCATACACAGAGGCCACACCTCCTTTACTGACAGACATACACAGAGACCACACCTCTTTTACTGACAGACATACACAGAGACCACACCTCCTTTACTGACAGTCATACACAGAGACCACACCTTCTTTACTGACAGACATTCACAGAGGCCACACCTCCTTTGCTGGCACTCATACACACAAAGACCACGCCTTCGTTATTGACACTGACAGATCGAGAGGCCCCACCTCCTTTATTGAGAGTGACACATGCAGAGGCCTTCCCTTCTTCACTGTACCTGTGTTTTAGTAACAGATTTTTGTACCCAACAATGCGTTGACGTCACTTCTGGAGAAAAACGACTGCTAACCCCCGCAGTTCAGCCCCTACCAGTAATCCACAGGAGACAATTACCAGTTTTGTGCTTTTTATGGTCATTTATGTTAAAATAAGCTTCTGTGTCACTTACACGTATTACACACGCACAAATTATGCTGTAAGGAAAAAGCAGAATGAAATAAACATCTATTGCTTGTGTGTGTGTGTTTTACAGGAAACCTTAAGAACAGAGGATAAGGTGATGCGTGACCTTAGGCCTCGGCTGTGTCACATCGTGAAGAACAAGCAGGGATTTGGCTTTAACCTCCACCGAGATAAGCGGCGTGTGGGTCACTTCATCCGCTCGGTGGACTCTGACTCACCGGCACAGCACGCTGGACTGCAGCCTGGAGACAGAGTCATCCAGGTGATCAGAACAAACTAACCCTCATGAAAACCCCTCTGATCATGAAAAACATGAATGTACAATTTTAGATTCCCAAAAAAGATTCCACGGCAAAGTTCTGGTCAACTGGTTAACGTAATTATGTTACGAATTTAACCGTATAACACGAATAAAAAGTCCTGAAACAGTTTTATCAAGTAGCAAATCAACTTCTTAATCCTATTAGGGTTGCGGGGAGGCTGGAGCCTATCTCAGCTGACTCTGACACACACACACACACACACACACACAACCATTCACACCAAGGGGCAAACTAAACAGCCAATTAGCCTAATGTGCATGTCTTTGGACTGTGGAAGGAAACCGGAGTACCTGGAGGAAACCCACACAAGCACGGAGAGAGCATGCAAAGTGGTTAAGGCTCTGGGTCGGTGATCCGAAGGTCAGTGGTTCAAGCCCCAGTACCACCAAGCTGCCAGTGTTGGGCCCTTGAGCAAGGCCCTCAACCCTTAATTGCTCAGTTGTATATAGAAAAATGTAAGTCGCTCTGGATGAGGGTGTCTGCAAAATGCCATAAATGTAAAGGCAAACTTCACACGTCAACACCCTTACCGAGCTCGGGACTCGAACCCAGGACCTTTTTGCTGTGAGACAGATGTGCTAACCACTACGTCACCGTGCCACCCTAAGTAGTAAATGACGCAAAAGTAAGTGCATTCTACATCCGATAAGGTAAGCCTCAGTGACCACGTTACTACATAAAGGACCTTGTTTTATAGAATCAAGTTTGAAAAACTTGTTTGATAAATAAACAGTTTCCATGGGATGTGCTTATTTTTTCCCACGAGCCTTCACATAGTCGGGAAGACGGGAAGGAGTCAAGTTCCGCGGCAAGACCAAAGTGGAAATATGCATTTGTTTTAGGTACAACATACTTCAGAAGTGTTTCTCAGCCATTCCATTGGCTGCGGTTGCTGCGGTCGCACATGTTGTGTTGTTAAATAAAATAAATCCATAATCCATCCAGGTTCCTCCTCACTGACCATGTGACCTCAACATTCATGATGCTAGGAAAGAAACATGGTTGTAGGAGTTGGTCATCATGGTCATATCCATACAGAAAGCAGTACCATCTGAACAGGACTGGAACTGTGTCCTGATTTCAGGCTGCTCTAAAGCCCTAATCTTCCAGGCTTCTCCTGTGTGATGATCATGATGAAGCTGAAGAGGAAGTGGGAATATCAGGTCATGGTGCACCACCTGGTGGTTGGACTGTGTTCTTGTTTGTGTTCAGGTGAACGGAAGGAGCATCGAGGGTTTGAGGCACGTGGAGGTGGTGGAGATAATCCGAGGCGGTGGAGGGCAGACCAAGCTGTTGGTGGTGGATCCAGAAACGGATTCTTTGTTTGAAAAACTTGGAATCACACCCACTACAGCACACCTTAATGGTACAGTACGCCGTCAACGCCTCAGTTGCACAAACAGTAAACTGACCTGGCCGTGTCCGCGTAGCCTTTCAACCTCTTCCAGGGTTTCATTTCATATTTAATTTCATGGTTCACATAATGGAGTTATTGTTCTATCAGTGTTGAAAATCTATGAATCACACATCATATCTTTTCCTTCTGTTTAACAGAGGACTGTGTGGACGGTCCAATCACTGAGAGTCCAACCTCCACCTGTCTGGTCACAGACAGCACTGTGTGTCCTTCCAAAATCCCCAACGGCGCCCTGATCCAGCCACCAATCACAAACCTCACTCCACCGGATCCACCAACCAGAAACGGCTCTCTGAAGCACCTGAGTCATGAAAGCACTTCCTTCTGCAGGTCTGTGGTGACTTCGGAGATGAGCGTGGACCATAGCGACTCGGACACCAGCAGCAAGGTGTGTGTGTGTGTGTGTGTGTGTGTGTGTAAACAGGAAAGAAAATAATATAGGTCTAAACAGTACTATACATCATATTTTTTCTGATAAAATGCACTTTTGTTTTTTTAATTTAACTATTATTTTTATTCTGGCATGTTCTCCCCGTGCTTGTGTGGTTTTCCTCTGGGTACTCCAGTCCAAAAACATGCACATTAAGCTACTTGGATGTTCCAAATCACCCCTAGGTGTGAATGTGAGTGGTTTTGTGCGTGTTGGCCCTGCAATGGTCTGGCAAGCTGTCCAGGGTGTACCCTGCCCTCGCCCAGAGTCGGCTGAGATGGGCGCCAGCCCCCCAGGTGTTAGGTCCAAAATGTCGATCATTAAATTTGACCCAGTGTCAGAGAATGACCCAGTTGTAATGTCATGACAAAAAGTCATAAATGAGGAAAAGAATCGACGTTTGCAATATTTTTTCAAGCTGTTTTTAAAAAGCTCATTTCAAGCTGTAACTTTTTTTTTTTTTTTTTTGCTTCTTTCCAGAAACAAATGCTTAGAATATTTGGGGAAAAATAAGCTTTCACACTTAAAAAGATTAAAGATATTGTTGAAATAATGAAGGGTTTGTTCTGCATCCAACGAAGGTGTAACCTCGGTATCTAGTCTAGAAACACCACTGTAACAGCCCCTTTCTTGGTAATTACGTCAGAAACAATACTGCAAAAGACAAATGCAAAAAATCATGTCTACTTATTTTCTTGTGTGCACCAAACTCCTGACACCAACTCGTAAGGGTCCTTTCAGCACCCATGAATATTTCTCTCTCTCCTCGCTCTTGTCCACAGTATTGCGAGGAAGTGGTTAGTTCCGTTAGCTCATTATCCCGCTGATGTTTAGTCTCCCTTTGGCATTTGCAGAAAGAAACCTTACAATGCAGGTTTATATTCTACATAAACTCGCCTCAGTACATTAACTGTAAAATTAAATGTCTTTTTTTGGTGTTGTTGTAGAAAATATACAGTTCTGTGAGCAGCATTCGTTTTTCTTTTGCAGGTGTTGAATTCAGACCAGCATACGTCTAACAGTCCTCCTGGTGGGAAGGAGGTAAAGGACCAGGACGCACTGAGGGCAAGCGGCCTGCACCTGAGCCCCACAGCGGCCGAGGCCAGGCAGAAAGCCAGGTTGAAGAAAGCCAACAAGAGAGCGCCCCCTATGGCTTGGAACAAGAAATACGAGATCTTCAGCAACTTCTGAGCGTGGAAAAGATTGGGGAAAGGATAAGGGAAGGTAAAAAAAAAGGAAAAGGGAAAAGGATGAGGTTGGAAAGTGAATGTAAAGAAATGTGAATTACAAAAGGGAATTGATAGAATGTAGTGAGAGAGAGAGAGAGAGAGAGAGAGAGAGAGAGAGAGAACCAGGGTGTATTAATGTAAAATTCAAACAGGAAATCAAATTTGTCATTTCATTTTCCTCGCTTTACTGTTTACTCGTGTTTTTTTTTTTTTAGGTTTTAGGTAAAAATATGAAAAGTGGGGAAAGAACTCTTTCGAAAAGTTTTAGATGTCAGGGTTGGGTTTTGTCAAATATGGACATTATATTACACACAAAGAAATAACTCATATGTTTCCAAAGTACTGGATCAGTTTCTGCTGCTAAATATTACATTCAGGATTTTAAACAGACGACACAACAACTCACAGCACAACTCCAGGATCACCAGCGTAAGCCGCATATACGGTCGTAAATAATTTTTTTTTTTTTTAATTCTAAAATCGGTCTACAAATGTTTTTTTTTTAATTCGGAGTCGATTTTTCTAAAATAAATAAAACATACATTTGTGCATATAAATTTTTCTACAATTGTAAACTTTATTTTTGACAATGTTAAGATTTTATTCATGTTAGCTTTAGCTTGTACCAACTATCCCTAAATTCTAATCAATTCTAAACACTCTAATGCTAATTCTAAAAAATGTCCTGGGTTAAAGAGTATGTTAGCACTGGGTAAAACTATTTTCAAAATGGCCGCCTAACGATGCACATAGTCAAATGTAAACTCGTACACGACTAAAGATCAAACAAGCATCTTTTGTCATAAATCTGAACGTTTTTAGCGGTCGCATGCTTTTCTTTTCTAATTATGTTCATATATAAGCATACAGAAACATACTGCTGCTACCCCATAATGTTATAATGGGAAACATTTCATGTTAAAATCTGACCATTCATATCGTTTCGTTACATGGCTCATCTGAATACTCGATCCTGATTGGTGGATGAATGCATTCCACAGTCTGTTATTTCTTTATATAACCTGTTATTAAGAATGTTGCTGTGGTGCATATTGTTTGTGGAAACAATGATTTTAAAATAATTTTTAAATCAGTAAAATAATTTTTTTAAAATCAGAGTTCATCATCGTTCCTTTTCTGAAGCACTTAATCCTAATTAGGGTCGTGGGGAGGCTGGCGCCCATCTCAGCCGACTCTGGGCGAGGGCGGGGTACACCCTGGACAGCCCGCCAGGCCATCGCAGGGCAGAAACATGCTGACGGCAACCCAATGGCCTCCTCTTTATGAACGACAGCAACAGTTCTTTTACATTCCTCTCCCCACAGACAGAGAGACACATGGCCGGCCTTTGATAACCCAGTTAGATGCACTGAGGACAGCAGTGACTTGGAGATAGTGGGGCTTGAACCCCCGACCTTCAGATCAGTAAGCCAGCACCCTACCACCGGGCCCCAAAATCAAAGTTTTTTGTCAAATTATTAATTTTCTTAGTAAGTCGATGTGTAATAAGTGCACTTCAGAGTTACTCAGTACCACTCCACTACCCAGTGGGGTACTGATCACTCAGATTTATTTCACAATCAAATATATACGCCAGTTTTTTGTACATTATTCCTTACATAAAATGAAATAAATTTTTATTATTGTGACAATATACAATTTATCCGCCCATAACATGATAAATTATAACATTAAATATTTCACATTATAGCAAGAAAATGGTCAGACAGAACTGTTTGAATGAGGAGACGGCGTGTAGAGAAACGATTGCGGAATGTAGTCATGACGATAAAATTTCTTGTTAAAATGTCGAAATATCCTGTTCACGATATCACAAGAAACTTTTCACATTAAGAGGAATTTATTGTTTTGTTTTTTTTTACTTTTTCTGACATTTCAGCAATAGACTTCTGTAGGAGCAACATGGTTTCAAATATGATTTAGAAGAGAAAGAAAGAAAACACTGCTCGGTTCTGTATGGCCGAACTTCCACCTCATCTTATCTGTCTGAATATTTATGTTTATTATTCCTGATATATTACCATGTGACTCATAATCAGAAATATACACTGTATTTAGGAAAGACTGATCTGTGACACTTTTTTATTTTTACCCAAGTTCAGTTGCCAAAAAGTCATGAAACATTCCACGAATGTCCAAAATACTACCGTAAGATTGGGGTGACAAGGGACGCAGGGTAATTAGGGACAAAATTCCGAAAAGTTTTTTTTTCGTTAGCAAAAGATGGGGTTCTGATCAAGTGAGAAAAATGATACCTGTTATTGTGAGAGGTGATTATGTTACCTTTAGTTTCCTGCAGTAAAAGAATCTGAGTGTCTAAATCGACATGAAATATTTTGTGAATATTGACGTGAGGTTTCAGAACTAAAATTCAAAGGTGGTCAAAACTTTGTGTGTGTAGAGAAACTGGTGCGTGTATATAAAGGGTTTTTCCAGCAGAGCCTCTGGCAACCTACTGGGGAGACATCCTGGCTTGGCTTAGAAAAACTTCCGTGGTATTAGGATTTTCAAAAAAACTGGATTTCTTATTAACAGTTAGCGAGTGGGGTAACTATGGACAGTCCAACAACATGCCACGCACAAATAAACACAAACCTGGGCTTCAAAGACGGCATCAGTACTCAACAATTCTGTATCCGTACCGGTGCCAGTATAGAGTTTGTGTTAATTTATTTAAGGTGCTCTTTTAAGCAGAAAGTACTCTTCTGTTTTGAACATAAGATGACGTGCAATTTATTGGTGCATTTTATTATGTATTTTTATTCTTCACATTTTTTAGACTGATATAAAATCTATAAAAAACATTTGAGAAAAAGTTTTAAAGTTATATGCACAATAATGTCATAGTGCTATTTTAGCAGAAATACTGCTATAAAAAAATCAACTGTTTTGAACTGAACATGATGCTCCAGTTTATTGCTGTGTAATTCTACTGTGTTCATGATTTTGCCAGTCTGTTACGAAAGTTTTGAAATCTGGCCAATTTCTGTTTACTCTAAATACAAGAAAGACATGTATTAGACCGGGTTTTTTGTTTTGGAGGTTGTCTCTTTAAAAAAAAACAAAAAACACCCTGAGCGTCTCTAATAACCCCTATGTAAGTGAGTCTGGGCATAATTTCCATAACAAGTTTGTGGCCTCAATAACCCCATCAGTGCGGTAATAAGGGACAGGCAGGTTTAAAAAAAAAAAAAAAAAAGGTCAAACTGAACCTTCAGGAAAAAGGTCACTAAAGAAAAGTAATAAAAGCATCACGGGGCCAACATTTAACAGCAGAACTATTACTGTAACAAAAACAGTGTGGGAGTTACAATACAAAAATGCTAAAAACTGTCCCTTATTACCCATCTTACAGTGGTCTCTATTTAGTAAACAGCCTTTCAACTAACAGATGAAAAGAAACGTAAAGTTTTTGAACCTGACACGGTGCGGATGGCAACGGAATGAGACCTGAAGAGATTGAAATGCAAAGTCCTAGTAAATTGGTCGTATGACCCAAGTTCAATTCTGTTTTTTTTGTCAAATTTGCATTTATATAAATGTCTATTTTTTTATAATATCAACAATGTTAATTAGCCTTTTTTTTTCAAAGTATACTGAAACAGCCTCGTTAACATATTTTTTTTTACTAACACGAAAAATTCACATTTTGTACTGATTTTGTGGAGTTAACTGAAAAATTGTTAAATTTAGGGTAAAAATATGGTTTAACACTAAAGAAGTGACTTGTTTGGAGATTTGACTCCGGCAAAGTTTTGAACCCAGTTGAGTTTATATTTTTAACTGTGAATAGAATTCTTTAAACTCTGCGTCAGAGTTGTATTATTAGCACTTTAACAAAGGGTTAAGGCAAAGATTTGGGATGAAAGAAACACAAATGTAGCATTGAGATGATCTCTTCCTTTATGAGTTGATTAAATGTTACAGAATTTGTTGTGCAGATAATAATTTATTGGGCATTTCATTACTGTGATTTACACTCAAGTTCACGTCGGACATTTTTATCATCGAAATAATTGTTTGTTTTTGTTTTTATGGGATTTTTTCTCAGGATTACAGCGTGAATGGGGAAACAACAACGAGCTACACAGTAATAATATATACAAATATTATCAAAAACACCACAACAAATATTATAAACACTAATATACTGTATGAATACCAACGTCAAGTAATCTAGTACTAACACAATACATTTTTTAGTTAGAAAAGTGAAAATTGTGTTATAACGAGGCTAGTATTAATTAGATCCATAAGGTGTTTCTTTCTTTTCATGCTTACTTACAATCTATTTTAAAAATAGTAAATATGTTTAAAATAATTCTGAATTATTATCACATACAGGAAGCTTTTATTTTTATATTAAACTTCACTAAAATGTTTTCATGTCATTGTGTAATTTAGAAAATGTTCTCCATGCAACTTAATATAATATATACATTATATATATATATATATATATATATATATTCTCACACACACACACACACACACACACACACACACACATATATATGGTCCCCGTCAATATTTCAACAATGGGGCACCGTTCAGACCTTTCCTTTCATCTGCATCTTCTTAGTCCTTGTTCTTAATATATATACACATATATTCACATTTTATTCATGGTATACAATGTATTTCATATATACATATTTATGTATGTGATGTTACACCGCAAAATAAATTTAGCAAAAATTAGAATTTAGTCCTTGTGTGAATTTCTTTCTTTTTGTTAGTATGTTTTTAATTCTTGTATGTTTGGGGTTTTTTTTCAAGGGGGGCGCAGTGGCATAGTGGCTAGCACGTTCACCTCACTGCAACGAGGTCCTGGGTTTGAGTCCTGGGCTCAGCGAGGGCATTTCTCTGTAGAGTTTGCATATTTTCCCCATGCTTACGCAGGTTCCCTCCGGGTACTCCGGTTTCCTCCCACAGTCAAAATGATATGTGCAGTAGGCTAATTGACTATTCCAAATTGCCCCTAGGTGTGAGTGTGAATGGTTGTGCGTGTCCTGGCCCTGTGATGGGCTGGCAAGCTGTTCAGAATGTACCCGGCATTCGACTAGAGTCAGCTGAGATAGGCTCCAGCCTCCCCGTGACCTTAATAAGATTATTTCAGGATGGATCACATGATTCAGAGAACAGAAGGATCAGGAATATTGGGACCTCAGAAGTAGCATGTGTACCTCAGCAAAAACACACAGAGGGAGAAAGAGTGAGAGTGTTAGGTATGCTCATAATAGTGTAATGATTAAAGAGGAGAGTTTGGATCAGCACAGAGACTACAGAGCTTTCATGCACTGATTGTAAGTATAATTTTTTTTTCTTGCCGGTAATTACAACCGAAGGCCAAAATTGGTCAGTAGGGTCACGCTGAAACAGAGGTATGATTGTACTATGCTAAAAACCTTATTGTAGATTTATATTGAAGATTTTTAATAGAATATTCCCACATCAGTCATGTTTCTGGTTCAGAGCACTCAGCTGTATATACAACCCCATGCTTCAGCAGGTGAGCCAAAACACTAAAACGCTGAGTATGCCAGGCAAAATGCAGGTACTTATTCATTTACATTTTTTGCCATTTGGCAGATGCCCTTATCCAGAACGACTTACATTTATCATTGGTACAAACTGAGCAGCTGAGGGTTAAGTGCTGATTCA
This sequence comes from Neosilurus mollespiculum, assembly GCA_030014195.1. Lineage (NCBI taxonomy): Eukaryota > Metazoa > Chordata > Actinopteri > Siluriformes > Plotosidae > Neosilurus > Neosilurus mollespiculum. The sequence continues at coordinate 20,689,382 of JAQMYF010000009.1, read as the reverse complement.
CTGTTTTCTTCAGATAAAAACATCTTTTCACCAATTTGACTCGAGAGCAGTTAGCTGTCGGGTAACGATAAAAACGTGTTTCTTGGTACTAAAGTTAATTTTGTGAATGGAATTCTTCATTGAGATGACACTACAAGTGTCAAGTGACGTCTCTCGAGAATGTATTAAAAAATGTTAAAGAGTAGCGGTATTGTTCCTCCTTACAGCATAATTTGTGCGAATGTAACACGTTTAAGTGATTCAGCAGCTTATTTTAACATAAATGACCACAAAAACACAAAACTGGGTAATTTTGTCCAGTGGATCTCTAGCGGGAGCTGAACCAATGGTTAGCAGTCGTTGTGACGTGAATTCCTTGGGCGGGGTTGTCCAGCGCAAGTAAACAAGCAGATCTACTGAGTGAGCGACGTTTTAGGTGATAAAAAAACGTGTTTTAGAAGCAACTACAGTGACAATTTGGAGGAAATGGGTGTAAACAGTTACCTATTTGAACCAGAGAGGGAGGAGCCTTGTGGAGACGGTGACAGTGAGACGTCACATTCTAGTGACTCTGAGGACGAGAATGAGAGAGATAGAAAGAAAGAGATGAGCGTGACAGTAAATCCAAAATGGTTTATGCAGCTGTTTTTCCAATTCGGCTTTCCTGTCATCAGTCGGTTTAGAAACAAAAATCAATGCTTTCTGTGATTTTTGCGCTTGCTGTTTGTGCAGCTCAGCGCTGCACGATAATGTGTTATAATGCACGGGGTCAGTGACGCAGCCCGGCCAATCCAACGAGTTCGCATCATTACCAGTCCGGAACAGCTAATCAGGAAGGCAACATGTCTCCGAGCACGCCGAGTGTCGCAGCACTTGCACATACTTTAACAGGAGGCATGGACTGATGTTGCTGGAAGGAACCGCTGATGTTATACGTGATCGTTTTAAAGAGCCAGTAACACTAACTCACCACAGGTCCCCTTTAAACCTTGAAACGTGGTTGTTGGGTTAAGACGTGGAGAGAGCCACCTCTGAGATCTGGTTTATTTCTTTTTACGATGCCGATGTCTGCGAGACTTGAGCGTGAAGAGGGGGGATGATTCCGTTTGTAATAATGAAAAGTTCACAATGTTATAGAGATAAGAAAGTAATTCGTTTAGCTGAGCAAGGTGGGGAAAAAAATTCATGAAAAATGTGCGTGCTTGTTACTGTCGGTCACCTGAGCGTGTCCCAGGTCCCAGAGTCACGTGAGCTAGTCGAGCGAGAGGAGGAACACTGTCATCTCGAAACAACGAGGTTTCTAATTCCTTTATATTTATATACCAGTTATACTCCTTTTAATGCAAAAACATCTCATTCGTCTGGACTTTAAACTCGTTAATATAGAAGGTATAAAAAATGAAGAAATAAATCTATTCCAAAATGTCATCAGATGAGTATTTTAGCCTGGACTTTAAAACACCCTGCTGAGAGCTCGGATGCGTCACGCGGTGCAACTCGGCGGTCTCCCGTGGTGATGTGCACTTCCGGTGTCCACTGCTAGATGGCCCGGTACTTCCGGTTTGCGCCACAAGAGGGAGTGAATGAACGTTTTCTTCTCTCATACCCTGTAATTATCTCTGTATTGAGAGGAAAGATACAGCGAGTTCACCCTCCTGTCCATAATTTCACGGGTTTGTTTTATATTTGTACCGATAAGCGGATAGTTTCAAAATAAAAGCACAAGAAAACGACGCCATTTTAGCATCATGAAGTTCCACATGCTCTGTAAAGATTAACTGGGGTTTAACACTAGATATTTTTATTTTAACGTCTTAAAATTGTAAACAGTATTTAAGAATTTTATCAAATCTATATTTAAAAAAACAAAACAAAACACAGAAGATACATAAACAGTACTTTTAATTTACAGCTTTACTTATTTTCGTCACTTCCGGTTTTGTCTCCGTGGTACACAGGTAATTAAAAAATAGATCCCTGATTGTTACAGTCACTAATTAATATACAATAATCAGTTTAAAAGCATGGAAACCAGTTAGATTTAAAAAAAAAAAAAAAAAAAAAAAAAAAAAAAAAAAAAGGAGAAGAAATTAAAGAGGAGACACAAGAACCGGAAGTTCATGTGAAGTTGACTTCCGGTGCGTGTGAGACTCTCACTGCGCGTCATTTTGACGTGGGTTTTTTTTGCTCCTCAGTATTTTCTGAACAGGAACAGTGAGACAGTATTGCACCTGATAAAGGCTGTGGTGCTGATAAAACCAAACCAAACAACCTTCCTGCTTTAGGAACCTAAAAACATTGACAGAAAGTTGTTCTACTCAATTGCAATTTTTTTCTGTCAGGTCACATTCATTTAATTAGGGTCGCGGGGAGGCTGGTGCCCATCTCAGCCGATGGTGGGGTACAACCCTGGATAGCGCGCCGGACCATCGCAGGGCCAACACTCACACAACCGTTCACACTCGTTACACCTGGGGGGTGATTTGAAACAGCAAATTAGCCTACCGTGCACGTCTTTGTACTGTGGGAGGAAACCGGAATACCCGGAGGAAACCCACGCAAGCACGGGGAGAACATGCAAAGTCCACACAGAAACGGTCGAGCCTGGGAGTCGAACCCAGGACCGTTTTGCCGTGAGGCGGACGCGCTGACCACCGCGCCATGTATAAAAACAACACTAGTACTTTGTTGCACCACCTCTGGGTTTCATCACAGCTGGAATTCTCTGTAGATTAACAGCATTTTTCATCAATCCAGCTTCAACAGTTTCTCTTATTACTGTTACCAGATCAGCTTTGCAGGTTGGAGCCTCGTCATGGACCATTTTCCTCAATTTCCACCAGAGATTTTCAATGGGATTGAGGTCCCAAACAAAAAAAATTGGAGTCATTCACATTATATGTATTTTTCGAAGGAAAGGTTTCACGCCCTTTGTCCTATCGCAAGATGCATCATCACCAAACATCCTTTCAGTTGATGGAATAAGAAAAGTGTCCAAAATTTCGATGTAAACATGTACATTTATTAGCTCCCGCCACATGGTGGGGGAATGGGTGGTGTCCGTCCATCATACTTTGGTTTCCGGACGATAGCTTGAGAACGCTTGCTCGGATTTTGATAAGATTTAGAATGCGGGTTTGTCTTAGGCACCTTGCTTGGGATTGGTGCACACTAACATCCGTGCATAATTAATGAGCCAGGTGGACTTCATTTATTTAACACAACAATTTGGCTTCCGGACGATAACTTGAGAACGCTTGCTCGGATTTTGACGAAATTTAGTATGCGGGTTTGTCTTACAGGTCCCTCACCTGGGATTGGTGCACGCCAAACTCTGTGCATAATTAATGAGCCAGCTGGACTTCATTTCTTTAACCCAACAGTTTTGATTTTGGTTTAAGGAAGATATAGATCAAGTTTAAAATACACATCCCTGGATGGCGGGAGCTTTGGACCCTGCGGTCTATTTTTGAGGATGTAATGATGGCCACCTGCCCTGTACCTTTACCTGACACGCAGCCCCAGATCATCAATGATTGTAGAAATGTGCATGTTTTCTTCAAGCATATCATCTTCATAAATTTCACTGGAACGCCACCAAACTAAAATTCCAGCGTCATCGCCTTGTCCAATGAAGAGTGAAGAGTTAGGTGATTTCTGGCTGTTCGGTCACAGGGATCGAATTCAGTTTGCGCCAGTTTGTTCCTCATTTGATTTGTTGTGTATTTCCTGTTTTTAAGATGTATCTAAAGATGTGCTTTAAGTTTTCTATCTTGACTCTTTGACGTCTTTACTGGTCTACAGATACCCTTCCCTTTTACAACCTTCCCATTCCGTTTGTTCTTGGACAGCTTCTGCTATATTCTATGATGAATGACTTTCTTGAAGTTTTATAATCCTCTCCTTTGTTACAACTGGCACCTCTCGTGTTGGAGCCATGATTCATGTTAATCAGCTCGGTGCAGCGTACAAAGTGTACGAGCACCCCTTTTTTAACTGAAGGCTATTTAGCAGATGTAATCTGATGCATGGGGTTTGTTTTAGGCCTGCAAATTACAGGGTGATTCCAGAATAGTTTCCTCGGAATTTAGTGATTTCATTTATCATTTAGGGATTTTGTGAATTTTATTATTTTTTTAAACAAAATTAAACAATTGAATGAACATCCTCCAAGTGTGGTGGTTCTATCATTTTTGCCAGGGCTTGTAAACAGTATATTTAAACTATCTGCTCTAAGCAGGTCGGCACCGTTACGTCAGTAGAGCACTGAAGTGTGATGTCACTTTCTCATGACATCAAAACAACGTTCTAAACAAACTACAGTATCTGGTTTGGCTTTCTTTTCCAAAGAGCTAAAATCTATTGAAACTGGGCAGTAAAAACTATTTCAGATCTGATCATATCTTTCAGATCAAGTTTTATCAATTCTTCAGGGTTTATGTGTCACGAGGTTCCTGCCAGTAAGAAGAAATAAGACCTTCAAAGCCACTTACTTACTTACTTACTTAATCCTCTTCGCTCCCTGCGGAGCATAGGGTTTCACCACAGTGCGCCATTTGGTTCGGTCCATGGCCTGGGCTTTGGCTTCTCCCCACGACATCCTTGGAGACATGTCCAGGGTTCTACGCCTTCCTCTTCGCCAGGTACCTTGGGGATTCCAATCCAGTGCTTGTCTGGCTATGTTGGGCTGTGGTCTACGCAGTGTATGGCTGATCCATCTCCATTTCTTCTGTAGAATGGAGGCAGTGACTGGCTGCTGTTCAGTCCTAGCTCTTGGCTGGAGATCCTGTCTGGCCATCTTATCTGCATGATCTGTCTCAAGCACGTATTCAAAGCCACAGTGAGTCTTTAAAGGTACAGTGAATATTTTGGAGGGGGTTTTCAGCAGAAATTAAGTACATCATCAATAAATGCATTTTTATGAATCTATCATCCTAAAAGTGGGCTTTTGGAATTTAGAATAAGCTGTATGCATGTACATAGGGTGCAGGTCCCCCCTCAGAGTGGCCGCCGTCTCACATGTTTAACGGGCTAACCATTAATCACACCTCACACTATCTGCAGTCTGTAATGAGGATACTGTAAACAGTGCCTTCGCCGATTTCTTCTTCACTGCATTAATCCAAAGGTTCATGTTGGATTCGTCGCTGTTTGTATTACTGAACGGTTTTCAAATCTTGGCACTGTATTTATTTGTGTTGAGAAATTTTACATTTGTAAATTAAATATTTTGTTTGTAGAAAACCAATAATAAAACTTGAAAGATTACCAGTAGAAGTTACAGCTTGCAAGGTTTATAAAACGTCCATTATAGTAAGTTTGTTAATATTTTATTCCATTCTAAAAACTTCAAATTGTACTGTTAATGAAAAATTTATTATAGTAGGTTCATTATTATTTTATTACATGTTACATTTTTATTAAAATGAATATAATCATTTAATTAAAATGTATTATAGTAAGTTAATTAAAGCATCAATAAAAAAAAAAAAAGAATTGAAAAAAATATAATCTGAAAAAAAAAAAAAAAAAAAAAAAAAAAAAAAAAAAAAAAAAAAAAAAGGCCACAGGGGTCCAGATGTTCCCACTAACAGGACCATCTAGCCCAATATATAAAAAAATGTGACCTTGAAACCAGCCATACACCCAATTTAGTGAATGGTGAATTCCTATCTTATTATCGCACTAACAAATCGAACTGATGGACAGAGAGAACCCATTTCTATTGTTCCTGTTCAGCTCACTTTTGTGGGCAGAGGAGATAAAAAAATATGTGACCCTCTCCGGCATAATACGGATTAAGTTGCAAGGTGGTGTTTTGAGTGAGAGCTAAAGTAAGTTGAAAATGGCGTACCTGGACGAAAATGTGATGTCGCCAAAATACATCCTTCAAAGCAAAATCTTCAACATCACAGAGTTCAAATATCCAGAAATATCTATCCATGCTAAAATACTCCTTTAATAAAGGGCTCCATGACCACGTTGTTGTAAAACAATAGGTATTTCCTTATTATCCATTAGGAGTATGACAATTTTATAACCCTGTATCCCCATATATTTTGTGGAATTTTTACGCACACAAGAAAATACAAGAATTTTTCTTTTTGCTTAAGAAAAGTTCACCCTCCAATGGAGAAAACTCTTTCCTCGAAGATAAAATGTAATTTTTCTTGTAAAAAAGTTGCACCATTTTACAAATGACACTGACAAATTAACAATATCGACATTTCTATTGTTCATTTGTTAAAAGAAATGTAATGTTCAGTTTTCAGTGGATTTACGGAGGGGACGCAAGTGTTGCATCACTTTAACTGCACGCTCTGAACAGATTTTTTTGACTGTCAACAGTAGTACCCTTTCTTGGCGTTCTTGCCTTTTTGGAACCAAATTTGAAGACCAACTTTTCGTGTTCTTTTCTGAAGAGTTTTGACATCTCAGCTCTTTCTCAGTTTTCATTCTCAAGATTAAATGCTCAATTCAGTAGATCTTGAAGCACCCTTCACAGCACTCTACTTACAAATTATGCAACGGCACCTCATATATCACCAAACCTATCTGTAAAACAATATTCAGTTTGGAGGGCGACTTGTTTTTTTTTTGTTTTTTTGTTTTTTTTAACAGCGTTAAGATTTGTTACTGATATTTGCTTTGTTAAAATGAAAAATCTACTCCTGGCAGTATGGGGAATAAAAAAATGGCCCCAATTTTTTTTTTTTTATATCCATATTATCCATACTATCTCCCACCTTACAGAATCCGAGAAGGATTCCCCCAATCATATAACATTAAACCAAAGAGAATAATCAAAACAGACACGACTCTGTAAACAGAACTCTTGCTGCTAGGAAGACGCTAGTACGATCGCAATGAAGCAACATTTCCTGATTAGCGACATGCAAAGTGATGTAACTCGGTCCATATTTATGCTGTAATCATGCTTTATTTCACATCTCCTACTTAATCCCTATTATGCTGGAGCCGGTCACAAATATATAAAAATAATTAAAAATAATAAAAAAACTGCAACTTTATTCCATCCACCTGCTGACACACACACACACACACACACACACACACACACACACACACACTTCATTTCTCTAATTTTTTTTTATTGAATTCCCAAGAAAAAGACATCTCACAAGACACAACTGAGACAAACGATGAGTCCACCAGCTGTATTTCATCTGGAAATATTTCGGCATTAGATTCTAATACAAAAAAAAATAAATAAAATAAAATTAAAAAAAAGGAGAGGGGGAGAAAAGTGCTTAACGAGATCACTGTAATGTAAAAGGTGTTGGGTTTTTTCTTTGCGTGGATATGCTTAAAGATATGCAGTTTAATCATTTATATGATGGTCATAACTACAATTAATAAACAGCAGTAGCAGCAAAAAAAAAAAAAAGAAAAAAAAAGAAAACTCGTTTTGTTGGAGTATGATTGAGAGGTGAGGTGCTGCATGAGGATTAACTCATTACATATCAAATATCAATATGGCATCAAGAGATCATCAGTACAAATACTGTCTCTCGGCTACACATACACGCACACACACACGCACACACGCACACACACACACACGTTGGTCACAGTTTACAGGTCAATAGGGGTCCAGGAATCAAGTGTAATGATGTACCTTAAAACATTAAACATATGCAACACACACACACACACACGCACACAAAATAAACTTACACTTACAGTCATCCCACACACACACACACACACACACACACACACACACACACAAAATAAACTTACACTTAAGTCATCCCACACACACACACACACACACACAAAATAACGAAATAAAATAACAGTTTCACAAACACAAATTATAATCAGTATACTAACTCCTCCCCATATCATTCCTTACTGGATTTTCCACGAAATGTATAAACGGTGATGTGTTTCACAAAAAAATAAAAAATAAAAAATAAAAAAAAAGGAGCGAGGAACAATTACTGACCATCTACAGCACGACTTTTTACACAAGTCCACAGAAGCCAGCCGCGATTTACTTATTTGTTGATTTATGTATTTCCTCCCTTCGTCCCTGTTTTCTTGAGATCACGACGTTAAAAGAAACACGACACAGCGATACAGCAGTAGCAGCAGCGGTGGCGGCGGCGTGGCCACTCAGGGTATCACTTGGGGGTACGTCAATATTTACGTTGTAGCGTTGCGGTTAAACTACACGGTAGTTAATTCCACAGTGAGAAATGAATTCGTATCTTCTGTGTGGAAATTCAAAGCAGGAAAAAAAAAAGCGAAGAGGGTGTTACCATAGATACAGCATAATTAGTATAACGGTAACATGATGGTGTGTGAGAGGGAGGGGCTACGAAGGTAGCTTTATTTATTCTATTTTATGATGAGGACACTGAATCTAATAATGAAAAATGATGGTTTATAATATCAGGTTATCTAAGCGATGCGTAAAAAAAACCATGAGAAACAATGCTAGCTTCTAATGTTAACTATAAAGCGCAAAAAAAAACAAAAATCCTAATCGCTCTGTGATCTCAAGAAGAAAAGTTTTTTGTTTTGTTTTTTTTATTCCCAGTGAGAAAACCTAATTTTGTTTTTGGATCTGGAAAACTTTTCAGCTTGATATCAGGACAAAATGTGATCGTAAAGAAACAGGAAAGAAAATAATAATAATAATAATAAAATAACGGTCAGTGCATGGCCTGTCTGGACTTTCAGAAGTGTGAGAAGGAAAAAAAAAAACAAAAAAAACAAAAACAAAAAAAATTGACGTACAAACGAAACGTGTAGTGAGTGAAGAAAACCAGTGACGCGGAAAGCAGACGAAGAAAAAACGAAAAGGCGACTACGGAAAACTGAAAACATACTGAGAGCTCAACGTTGTTCTATTCGCCTTGTTTTCGTTTATTTATTTATTATTACTCATAATTATATAAAATGCTAGCCTCCGTGTTGAAGTCTGTAGTAAACATTCTTGCTTACCGCGAGTCCGTTTTTTATTACAGGTTTGCTTGGAATGGGATTTGTTTTCATGACCTCGTGTTTTAAAAATGACCATCGCCGCTCAGCTCCTCCCCTCATCTTATTAATACATCGGTTAGCCTCCCTTTATTTATTTACTTACTGATTTATTCTCAAAAGGAACTACCTTCCCTCCCTCCCTCGCTCGTTACATCCTCCCTCGGTTTACTCTATCCTTCTTTCGTCCCTACGTTACATTTAGGTCTAATCCCCCCTTGCGATTGGGTGCATTCTGCGATTAACTAGAGGAGTTCCCCTCCCCCCTCCCTCCCTCCCACCCACCCTCATGGAGACACACACAGGGTCGTGGGGGCTGTCCGTCAGGCGGAGCGGCCAATCACGTCCCTCTCCCCCCACGAACAGGGCAGTGCAATACACAGATGGATGAGTTTCCCCCCCGGGCACCCTCCTAAACACTCAACTGTCAGAGAGAGAGAGAGAGAGAGAGAGAGAGAGAGAGAGAGAGGTGCAGGTTTTACAAAAATCTCAAAGCAGGTCATCTAATGAAATAAAGAAAATAAAAACCCAGATTTTTGTGGTTGTGATGGTGGGCAGAGCTTCACCTGACAGCGCGTGATCGTGCTGTGCATACGTAGGGCGGGTTCTACACGCCGTAGCATGCAGAGAGACGCTCCTTCAGGATGGGAGGGAATTGCTCTGAGAACTGCTGCCAGTTCTCCTCCCCGACCTGGTCCTTAAAACCATGCAGGATCTACACACACACACACACACACACACACACACAGCTATCAAACTGCCTGTTTACATGTACAGCTAACATTAATAGTTAATCTTTCAACATGAACCGCCCACTTTCACAGAAAGACACGACACACTGTTAACCGTACATGCATCAACAAATGCTTTAAACTAGGTGTGGGCAGTGTGGTCAGAATCTTCCATCATGGTAACGGCGTATATATCTCATGATAAAATATTTTTCCCTAATAATTCGATTAATCGCTTAAAATGACCACAGCGCTCTTCCATCATGTCCGATTATTTTCTTCTTTTCTTTGGAACAAATAAATCCTGACTCAGCATTTGCAGTATAAACATGGCAACCCAACGCTGGTGGAGTGTTTCAGGCTAGACGTTACATACCTGCGGTCGAGGGTTCTGACTCTCTCTCTCTGAACCCCGGGCTTTTTAACGGCATGGATCGGGATCATGTCCTTACATGTGTGTGTCGTTATGTAATTTCCTGCCATCATCGAGATTCCTTCTCATACGTGACCCGCTCCAGCATAATACGGATTAAGCAGGAAATCTGACATACTGCGATGTTTATATGATTGGAAAGAGATTTGAATCTGCTTCAAAATGCGGTACAATACAGGATTACAGCATGAAAACGGACCGAGTCACATCACTTTGTATGTCGCTATTCAGGAAACCTGGATTAGCAAAAAGACTGTTAATGGCGTTTAGTCTCAAAAAGTTGCGCAAGTGCTTAGTTGCTTCGTGTGCACAAACTCTCACTTGTGTGAGATTTGTTAAATTCACGCGAGCGCGGAATGGGAAGCTCGACATCTACTGTTTTAAGATTTGGCGATGTCAGGTAACTTCCATCTCTTTCCTAAAAGGTTACGTGTATTTACTCTGCATCTACGGCTGCAGGAACAGGAAGGAATGCGACGTTTCACAGACGATTTCCTTTACGGTTACATAAATCAAAAATAAATAAATAAACGCGCGCGCGTGTGTGTGTGTGTGTGTGTGTTAATAACCTTGTAGAACATTTCTCTGAGGTCTTCTTTGGGATTGACCCAGGAAGCCACAGCATCGCAGAAGAATATAAAATCCTGAGAGACAGAGACGAACGACAGACAGAGAGAGACAGAAAGAGAGAAAAACAACAGAGAAAGAGAGAGACGAACGACAGACAGAGAAAGAGAAAAAGACAGAAAGAGAGAGACGAACGACAGACACAGAGAAAGAGACAGAAAGAGAGAAAAACAACAGAGAAAGAGAGAGACGAACGACAGAGAAAGAGAAAGAGACAGAAAGAGAGAGACGAACGACAGACACAGAGAAAGAGACAGAAAGAGAGAGATGAACGACAGACACAGAGATAGAGAGAGAGACAGAAAGAGAGAGACGAACGACAGACACAGAGAAAGAGAGACAGAAAGAGAGAGATGAACGACAGACACAGAGATAGAGACAGAAAGAGAGAGACGAACGACAGACACAGAGAAAGAGAGAAAAACAACAGAGAAAGAGACGAACGACAGACACAGAGAAATAGAGAGAGACAGAAAGAGAGAGACGAATGACAGACAACAGAGAGAGAGACAGAAAGAGAGAAAAACAACAGAGAAAGAGAAAGACGAACGACAGACACAGAGAAAGAGGGAGAGACAAAAAGAGAGAAAAACAGAGAAAGAGAGAGAGACGAACGCCAGACACAGAGAGAGGGAGAGACAGAGAGAGGGAAAAACAACAGAGAACGAGAGCGAGACAAACGACAGACACAGAGAAAGAGGAAGAGAAAGAGAGAGACAAACGACAGACACAGAGAAAGAGAGAGAGACAAACGACAGACACAGAGAAAGAGAGAGAGACAAACGACAGAGAAAGAGAGAGCGACAGAGAGTTTGAGACAAATGAAGAGCGACAGAAAAAGACAGGAGAGAAATAGAAGTAATTATTAAACATGAGATAAAGACAGACAGACAAGACACAGACAGAGCGCTTTATTTTCTCCTCACCTGAACCACACCTCCAGGATTTACACCAATCATCACACAGATGCCCCTGAAGGCAGAGTCTTTCTCCTCGTTATCTCTGATGTTCCTCAGCGACGTGCACCTACACACACACACACACACACACACTGGGGTAAACACAGCAGGTGTGTGCATGACGAGCGCTCAGGAAGATGAAACTCACCAGGGCCGTATGAACTGCTGCAGCATCGGAGCCACTTCCTGCGGACACACGTATCCCAGCCGACCAATCGTGATAGCTGCGAGGGTAAGAGGGAGGAGTCAGAACCTGACAGCTGAGTCTCTGTATGTAATTTCGATGCATCACTTTTAATTAGGTACATCATTAATTAAAGTCATTAAAGAGCTTTTATAAAGATTTATCACCTTGCCTCTGGTACACACACACACAAAGGGGCGCGCACGTGTGTACACACACACACACACACACACACACACACACACACACAATAATAATTGGGTGTAAGGTGAGAGCTGAGGAGTGTGTAGGGATGCAGTACCAGTGTTCTCCAGTAGGGTTTTGGGAGTGTTGGGTCTGTTTATGATCTCCACCAGGTGAGGAAGAACCAGAGCCACATACGGCTGCATCTCCACCCCTGACACACACACACACACACACACACACACACACACACACAATGTAATCCCTCTGAGCAAACCAATGACCAGCTGATGGTTTAAAGATGACTCACCCATCTGCATGCAGATCTCCCCGATGGCCCACGTGGCATTATTACACACAGAGATAAACTCAGGGTTCAGGTTCGTCCCCAAAATCGGCATGAACTCAGCTACACACACACACACACAGGTCACCACAGAATCACACAGGGAAAAAAAACAAGAAAGTACAAGATAAGATTATATTAACAACTGAATCATTGGCGCTGTGTGTATGTATGTGTGTGTATGCAAAATATCTTACCAATGCAGGGTTTAACATGAGGAAAGCAGGCCTTGGTCAAATCACCCAACAAAGCAAAGGAGCTCTGTCTCACCTCTGGCATTGTGTCCTACACACACACACACACACACACACACACACAGGAAGTGAGACAGAGAGAAATAGAAATTGAAAAAAAAAAAAAAAACAACTTCCTTACTTGCTTTATAGTGTAGTCATCTCTCACACACACACACACCTGCATGCACTGGAAAAGGAGGGTCATGATGTTGCTACGGGCAACCAGCTGATCGACGTGACCTCCGAGCCCCTCGGCCAATCCGCTGAGCAGATCCAGAGCCACGATCATGAAGTCCTTATCAGGGGCTTCGTACTGATCCGGCTGCTGGCTGTACATCTGCGCGCGCACACACACACACACACACACACACACAGAGCTTCACTTTGCGTGTCAACAATGGAGGTGTGAGGACTTTGTAGGCTTGTTTTCTGATCTGTGTGGACGTGTGTGTGTGTACACTCACCATAGCCTGAGCAAGCGTTTTCTGCACCAGTGTGACGCAGCGCTGATAAACAGGTTCACAGTAGGGCAGGAAGCCACTCTGCAGCGCCGTCGCCACTGACGACAAGCACTAAAGAGAAACACACACACTTACAGAGCAGAAATCTAAACACAGGTTATCTGGACAACATTTTCCCCCCAGAACAAAACCCCAAGCCACTTCCCCACGGAAACCATATAAGCACAGTTTAAAGGCTGGACACAGACTAGATGCTCGAGGGCTGCGAAACTGAGCTCTGTTCTACATTTACAGTAGTGTGAGACTTGTTCTGCACTGCCCCCCTCAGGCCATTTACTGAACTGCAACTGTGAGCTGACGTACAGGTTATGGTTATAATAATAAATCATTTACTGCACTGTTAATCCACTACCACTCCAACTGTCCTTCTGTCAATTTGCCCAAGATTCCCTTTGTCCATCACTCCAAATGTCCGTCTATCCATCTGTCAACTTGTCCAAGAGTCTATCTTCCCGAATTTCAATCAGCCCACGTGCTCTTCTGTCCGTCTTGCCAAATGTCTTTTTATCATCATGTCCGGGTGTCCAGAGCCATCCATCATCTCTCCATCAAGCCACTTATCCATTATCTCTTTATAACCTCATCTACCCATCCACTTATCTGTCTATCCAACTCTCTATCTATTTTTCTCATTCATTATTAAGGTATTTCTCCCACTTCTCTATTCATCCATCATCAGTCTGTCCCTGCGTCTCACCTCCAGCAGGGGGAACAGGTCTTTATCCTCGTCCTTCAGCTCGTTCCACTTCTGAATCAGAGGAGGCATCAGTTTCTGGATGTACTCCTACACACAGAGCCAGACAGGAAGTCACGTTTCGAGTTACGAATCGAGATCAGACGAACAAACGCCCCGGTTCGATTCATGAGACACGGTGAGCTTGAGATGTGATTAATACACACCACGCTATTCATACTCATATTAAAGTGAGTGAGTGAGTGAGTGTGTGTGTGTGTGTGTGTGTGTGTGTGTGTTTCACAGAGATCCGTGAGTACCGGCTGGTTGAGGTGATGTCCCACAGAGTCGGCGAGGGTTCCGATGGCGTCATACAGGATCAGCAGGTTCTTGTGCTGGTATTTTCCAAAGGCAAAAACCAGAGTGTCCAGGATGAAGCTGAGGTAGGGGACGAGCTCGGTGCAGGCCTCCTCCTCCAGAGTGGCGAACGCACTAGCACAGGAACACAGAGAAGTTCAAACAAGGGAAAGAACCTCATTGTTAATTGCTTACTCTCAGGCTAATGCATGTGCGCACGTGAGCATGCGCACACACACACCTGCATGCCGCCTCCTGCACCCTCTTGTTGCCATCGAGGATGCGTTTCAGCAGCTCAGTCATGAGGGGTTTGAGGTGGGCGTCGGGCGGCTGGCTCACTACCCAGTGGGCATAGCGGCTCAGCGTCCAGCAGGCGATGGAGCGAACCAGAGCTTTCTTATCACACAGACACTGGATCAGATGAGGGATCAGCTCGGGCAGGTACGGAACCATGCCCTGCATGCAGCCTACACACACACACACACACAGAGACAGAGAGAGAGAGAGAGAGAGAGAGAGAGAGAGAGAGAGAGAGAGAGAGAGAAAGAGAGAGAGCGCAAGAGAACACGAGAGTGAGTGCGAGAGAGAGAGTACAAGAGAGAGAGTGAGAGAGCGCGAGAGAGAGACAGAGTGAGAGTGCAAGAGTAAGAGAGCATGAGAGAGAGAGTGAGAAAGAGAGAAAATATTAGCTCATGATCATCAGGAACAATAAAAGCAGCTGGAACATTTCAGTATGGAAGACGTGATGATTAACACATGTTTCAGGATTTAGAGATGACATACAGATGTGTTACAATACTGGAAAAGATTGCGTGTGTGAGTGTGTGTGTGAGTGAGAGAGAGACCGAGAAGGGGACGAAGTGATACACACCCTCAGCAATTGCCCCCAGCACCAGAATTCCCGACTCCTTAACGACCCAATCCGGGTGGAAGAGAAGCCCCTTCAACAGAGGCAGCAGGTGGGGCAGCAGCTCATCACGAAACACGTTCGCCAGAACATCCAGTGCCGCCGCTGAACATTTACCTACACACACACACACATACACACACCAATAATTCTCAGGACAAACTGAACCTAACCGAAATATTTCAAAGACAAAAATGTGTTTGTCAGTCTCAGAGAAGGAGGCGTGGCCACTGTGCATCATTCTCAGTGTTTCTGTACCTTACAGTATCTTTTACACACACACACAAAATCCCTGAGTACTCACGCAGGTTCCAGTCAGACAGAGTGTCATCATCATCATCCTCATCTTCATCGATGTCCTCATCCTCCTGACCTTCTCCACCTTCATGCTGCAGCGTGACAGTTCGAGACTTGTGGAAACGCGGCTTTATGTCCTGCTCACTGTCTGGAACCGTATCGTCCTCCTCCACATCACCCTGGGGGGTGGGG
>JAQMYF010000009.1:20634004-20645580 GCA_030014195.1 Neosilurus mollespiculum | reverse complement strand
GTGTAAGGCAACAGAGATTCTATTGTTATCCTCCAGCTTAAACAAGGCCTGGGGCTGAGGAGAGTGCATTAAAAGCACAGATGAGATGCAAAGGCTGTTACATAAGTGCACACACACACACACACACACACACACACACACATACACACACACACACACACACTCCGGTTTTCATAATTTCAGAGGACTATATATAGACTTATATAAATGTTCTTATCCTAACCATTGCCACTGACCCCAACCCTAAAGCATGTCCTCACTATAAAATGTACTGATTTGCGTTATGGTTACTTGCGTTTTGTCCCTATAACGCGACTATATAAACAGAATTAGGTCTGTTTTGTCGCCATGAGGATGATAAGTCCCCATAATATGACAAGTAACAGGTTTAGGTCCCCCTGATGAATACCAAGACCACACACACACACACACACACACACACACACACACACACCAAGTTCAAACTCTTTTTACACACAAGAGTCACACACTATCATTCATTCACTCATCAACCTGCAGAACTGCTTAATCCTATCAGGGTCACTGGAAGCCTGTCTCAGCCGACCCTGGGTGAAGGTGGGGTACACCCTGAACAGCTTGCCAGTCCACTGCAGTGCCAACGCACACAAACAACCATTTACAGTCACACCTAGGGGCAATCTGGACTGTTGGAGGAAACTGGAGTACCCAGAGGAAACCCATGCAAGCACGGTAAAATGTCAGTTTGTAAAAATGAAAGGTCCTGATTAGATCCAGCTCACTGCCCCCTCCAGCACCCCCACCCCCCATCATGTTGTGCATATTCTAAACACCAGAGGGCGCAATTAGCTCACTTTATTAATAGAAATAGGGTTTTCACTGCTTATAAAAATATCTGGATGCAAATCTGTTCTCTGGCACTCAGTCCGAGCTGAGACATTTCATTTCATGTAATCTCATGACCATTATCAAAGGATAAATAATGATGGAAGTATGGAAAAGTGGAAGAGTGTGTGCTGTATGTACTGTATGCATTGTGTGTTGTGTCATTACCCTGTGTGTGTGTGTGTGTGTGTGTGTGTGTGTGTGTGTGTGTGTGGGTCTGGGTTCAGTCAATAACACACCCTATGCCTTCTGTGACAAGGAAAATAGTTGAGTCAGCAAAATTATCATTAAACACTAGAGGACGGAGTGTGTGAGTGTGTGTGTGTGAGTGTGTGTGTGTGTGTGTGTGTGTGTGTGTTTGTAAAAAAAAATGGCTCTGAAGTTGTTCTGTAATCTCCATAATTTACTGTGCTTCCTGGGGACGTGTTTAATTTCAAAGAGCCACAAAAACTTGAGCCAGTCTTGATTCGCACTCGGCATGCTGGGAAGGTGGAGGACCAGCGGTGCCCTGGGGCCGAACACATCTGTGGGAGCAACATCTGTGGCCACGGATAATAATGTCAAGCTCTCTCTCTCTCTCTCTCACACACACACACACACACACACACACACATGCACGCACGCTATTACTCTCGATTACTCCAGATAAAGCAAAAAAGCACCACCGCAGCCTTTACCAAGGTTTGTATTCTGTTTTAAGAACTCTGTGTGCTATTTTCAATGATTCGTCGAATGTAAGACGTCCATCAACTTTTTTTCCCCTGAGTTTTTGGATTCAGGGCAGCCAAGGCCAACTGTGTCTCTCACATGGCTCTGTTTGTGTGAACACAGCTGCACAACTGTTTTGGACAAGTGATCTCTCTCTTTCTTTCTTTCTTTCTTTCTTTCTCTCGCTCTCTCCCTCATCCACCCTCGTTCCCACACATGAAATTTGATCAGGATTCCAGGCTGTACCCTCTGGATCCGTCCCGAATTGAAGCGGTGCCTGCCGTCTCGCACTTCTGCATCCTGCTGCCCCGTGTTACGCAACAGAGCCACATGGATCAGTGCGTTTCCCATATCTGTGTTCTGAATGCCCCGGCCCGCACATAAACAAGCGTGTTGTGATAGCACCGTTGTGCACGAATAAACTTGTTCGATTTTAGCATGACTGGTACATTTGGAGTTCTTGAACAGATGATCAGAGTCAGCGTATTTATTCTCCGCATTTTAGGATTTTTTTTTACTTGGTGCGTGAGTCAACAACAATTCCAGGAAAAATACAGAAACACAGAAATAACCTGCATACAAACAGTCGCCGGCTATTACCTAATCCCAGGCTTTGAACCTCTTACTTTGGTTAATCCTGGTATTTGAGTGTCTCTCTTGCTCAATCCAGGCTTTGAGGTTCTCTTTTTGGATTGTTTCCAAATTATTTTCTCTAAGGTTTCACATCTTGTGTAGTCTGAGATATTAAGGTTCTCACTCTTGATTATTCCTAGCATTTAATGTTTAAAGTCAGGGTTAGTTCCAGTTTTCAGTGTCCTGTCCCTTGGTTAGATCTAATCTTTAAAGTTCTCTCTTTTAGCCATTCCCTGCCTTAAAGGTTCTCCATCTTAGACAACCCCAGTCTTTAGGGTTCTCTCTATTAGCCATTCCCAGTCTTTAAGGTTCTCCATCTTAGACAATTCCAGTATTTAAAATTCGTCACCTTGGCCATTCTTAGACTTTAAGATTCTCCAGCTTGGCCATTCTCCGTTTATAAGGTTCTCCATTGATTAATCCCAATCTTTAAGGTTCTCTCTTGTGTAATCTGAGTTTTTAAGGTTCTCACTCTTAGGCCTAGTCTTTAATGTTCAAAGTCAATGTTTTTCCAGTTTTAATGTTTTGCCCCTTGGTTAGTTCTTCTCTTGAAAGTCTTCATTACTGGCCATTCCCTGTCCTTAAGGTTCTCTATCTTGGCCTTTCCCAGTGTTTAAAGCTTCCTGTCTTGTCCAGTCCCAGTCCGAGAAGTTCTCAATCTTGGTTATTCCTAATCTTTCCGGTTCTGTGTCTTTGGTCGTTTTCAAATTTTCAAGTTGGTCAATCGTTTTCAAAAGAAGAACTCGTGCAGAATTCACAATGTAGTCTATTTACAAAACAATGCCAAACGTTTTTCGTCACTTAGAAAATTCATGAATGCTTCAGAATTCTGCCTGACTAGGTGTGTGAGTGTGAATGGTTGTGTGTGTTGGCCCTGCGATGGTCTGATGAGCTGTTGACGGTGTACCCCACCTTCGCCCAGAGTCAGCTGAGATAGGCTCCAGCCTACCATCAACCCTGGAAGGATTGAATAAATGATTGCCCCATAGAGTTACAGTGCATAACCATTTGATGGTTGCCAGTTATAGTGCGCTGACTCAGTACTGGACTAATTTCCATCATTTTTGTTCTTTGTATTAAAAAGATAATGGAGTAGATTAGTAAATATGGCCCAGTTCTAATTTATTAATGATTTATAAGACAGTCATTACTGGTCAGTTCTTAAGTTTTTATGGTTCTGCCTGTTGGGAAGCTTCAGGAGTTTGGGAAACTTGGTTAGGCCAAGTGTAAAGGTTCTCAGTTTTGGTTAATTTCAATCTTTATTGTTTTACATTTTGGCTTATTCCAGTGTTTGACATTCCAAATCTTGGTCCGTTCATGGTTTTTTTTTTCAGGGTTTTTCAAATTTGGATAGTCTGAAGGTTTGAAGATAGCTAATCCTGGTATTTAATGTCCTCAGTCTTGGTTTTCCTGGTACACCAATGTTTTACTCAACAGACACCAATGTTCTGTTTCTGAAAGGCCCTGGATGTCTCAGTGTCTTCCATATCATTACTATTAGACATACACCAAGCTTCTTCTCATTCATTCACTCCTTCAAAATGCTCAGACATACTAGAGTCGCTGGGAGGCTGGAGCCTATCTAAGAAAAACCCTGGGTGAAGCTGGGAAGCACCCTAATTACCTCACCAGTCCATCGCAGGGTCAACACACACACACAACCATCCACACTCACACCTAGATGCAATAATTTTTTTTTTCAGCCAATTAACCTAATGTGCATGTCTTTGGACTGAGGGAGGAAACCGGAGCACTCGGAGGAAACCCACTCAAGCATGGGGAGGATATGCAAACTTTACACAGAAACACCCTCACTGAGCCCAGGACTCCAACCCAGGACCTTCTTGCTGTGAGGCGGATGTGCCAACCACCACATCACCATCCCGCCCACGGCTCTTCTTATCACAGCCGATGTTTAAAAAAATAACACAGACTCAAAAGTTCTGGCCAGATTTCTAAAAGACTTTTCATATATACATCAATATAGTGGGAATTTTCTGAGCCCTAACTGCAGGTAAAACTTGTAAAGGCACTTAAACCATTAAAACCCTGTGCTTTGAGGACGTACCATCCAGAGGAAGTGCTGGTTTGCTTTTGTGTGTATGTGTATGTGCACACACACACACACACACACACACACACACACACACACGCACACACACACACACAGACACTTCCATTAATTCTGTTTCTGAGCCTCTAATTACAATGTGGGCCTTATACTCTGCCTTTGTTCCAACAGGCCACTGCTCCTGGAGTTCTCACGAGAAACGCCCACACACACTTTTTAGCGATGACCAGGCAAGACAGTTTCTGTCCGTGGATAGACGTAATTCGCAGTTTGTCTCGTCTCTGCTAAAAAGTGAGCGTCTGCACTCTTTAAATGATCCCCACATCTTTGTTTCCATACCCACATCTCCTCTTCCTTTCACCTTTGTCTAATGTCAGGTTACCGGAATGTCAAGTAAAAGCTAGCGTGTAAACGGATCACGCTAACTTGGTATTATCATTGCTATTCATCAGTCATTTTGTGAATCAGGTGAGGAGGGATCGACTGGATAGCGTGTGTGTGTGTGTGTATGTGTGTTAAATGATACCCTTTCATTATATATAAATAGTGAAACCTCTGAGTGTCTGAGTGAGACCCCAATCCTAATCTGAGTGCGTTGGAAATAAACAAGGGTCTTGTGAGCGATCTGAGAAGCACTTGGCGTTTTGACGGAGCAGCTCCTTACATGTTCAAGAATAGGTCGATTTGTATACAGTCTTAAGACAGTGTGTCATCGGTGTTTACAGTCAGGAGGTGAGACAGGATTCCCATGAACGCCATGTGGGAGAGGGGAGAAGCATGTCCTTTTTTGTGTCCCTTTATCTCTCTTTCCTTTTTTATAGAGGTGCGAGTCTTTCCCAGGAGAGAGGATGTAAAGTAGGAGAGGAAGATGCTTTGGGCTAGCAGTCTGGTGACACACACACACACACACACACACACACACATAAGTACAGGGACCCGTCTGGGTGAATTGGTCTGTCTGCTGCCCCTCAGGCTAAACCAATCTCCCATGAATCACACCCCGTCTTCTGTAGGACGTGCTTGGACAAGAGGACAGACCATGACCATGTATGTTATGTCATTATCCCAATCCTAGAGCCGGAAGACACACACACACACACACACATACACACACACACACACACCAGATGATCCAGAGCGACGATCCAACAACAATCTGTGATTCAGAAGAGACAACGCCATCTCTGTCACTGGGCTTAAACGAATAAACCTCTGAAAGTCTCGGTGATTGATGGTGCTTTATCATTACCACACATCATCCCAACATGGCTGAGAAAAAAGAACAGGTTTAACACAACCAATAAATAAATAATTAGCAACTGGGCGGTGTGATGAGTGATCAGTGTCTGAGTCACCACCCTGAAGTTGATTAACTTCCAAGTAAATAGTGTCCCAGTGCACTTTTTTCCTCCAAAGACACAATAACATGATTAAAGTAATGTATATTTACCTCTGCCAAGTGTTTGTTTGATGGCAGGATTTCTTACAGAGGCGGTACTTTGGACAAGAAGGACTCCATTAGATATTTGGAGATGATCCTGATCAAATTCTGGATCCAGGAATTCTTTAAAGATTCTTTAACACTGTATGATTGGAGGGGTTTTATTTTTTATTTCATTTAAAAAATTTATTTTTTTTTACATTTTGTTGAGTATGGGGATTGATGGACTTGGCAGAAGTTTGCGCTCCCTGTATTTAAAGAATGAGGGTCATTACACATACAGTGTAACGTACCGAAATGAAATGAAAGTGTGAAAAAATCAGAGATAAATGTACAGTAGAACATTAAGAGTGTATAGTTTCGTAGTGGCTAGCACGTCCACCCCACAGCAAGAAGGTCCTGGGTTTGAGTCCCGGGGTTTGACCAGGGCTTTTGGAGTTGGCATGTTTTCCCCAGGCTTGCATGGGTTTCCTCAGGGTACTCCAGTTTTCTCCCGTGGTCCAAGGCTACTTGACTTTTCCAAATTGACCCTAGGTGTGAGTGAGAGTGTGTGTGTGTGTGTGTGTGTGTGTGTGTGTGTGTGTTTGTGTGTGTTGACCGTGTAATGGACTGGCGAGCTGTTCAGAGTGTCCCACCCCCCTTTGCCCAGTGTTGGCTGAGATAGGCTCCAGCCTCCCAACCACCCTATTTACCCTTAGGATTAAACTGTTCAGTAAATGAGTGAGTGAAAGTGCGAGTGTAGAGCATTAACATAATATTTGCATTTAAGGTGATGTGGTCTGGGGCAGTGGTGGAACGGTGGTAGGGTTCTGACTTACTGATCCGTACTGAAGGTCGGTGTTCAAGCCCCACTATCACCAAGTTGTAATTGCTGTCTCCCCCAGTGCAGCTAACTGGGTTACCAAAGGCCAGCCATGTCTCTCACTGTCTGGTAAAATAACTAATTCTGTTGTTCGAAAAGGGCTATCGGGTCACCGTCAGTGTGTTTCTGCCCTGCGGTGGCCTGGCGAGCTGTCCAGGGTGTACTCTGCTCTCACCCAGAGTCGGCTGAGATGGGCGGCAGCCTCCCGGCAACCCTAAAGAGGATGAAGCGGTTCAGAAAATAAAAAAATGTGCTGCTGTTATGTGAGCTTTTCACAGAAATAATCACATGACAGGGAAGTGAAGATGTGATAAAGAACTGGTGTTTATTCCTTTATAAAAAAAAAAGAAAAAGAGGAGTATGAAAAAAAAACTGGAAATAGGAATGACTGCAGGAAGAGTGTATACATGTTTCAGGAGTTCAACTGTAAGTATTAAGGTAAGATTTAAACAGATTATTAATTAATAATGGGTTATTATCATATCCACTACCTAAAGCCAGTGTAGTTACAAGGATTTGGTAGTCAGAGGCATGCTGTTGGCTAACAGTCAAACCAAACAACTGCTTGGGGCCCCAGGCCAGTAGGGGGCCCCGAGAGCTGTAAAACTTGAAACTACAGCACTGAGGTTTTTTGTTAGTTTTGGATTATTTATAACATAATGATGAAGACCGCTGATTGCTAATGAGTTAGCTAATTCTCAGTTTAATAAATGAGCATGCCATTATTAGCATGCTAGCTTTTTTCAAGGTTTTTTCAACTTGCATGTTAAAGAAATGATAAATCTGTTTATATATATTTAAGTCCATTACCTCTGACCGTATATGGGCTCATAGTCTTCTGAGGCATTAGCATGGAGCGAGCTAGTTAGCTGAAGGCCTACCGTCCAGTAGTTTTCCAGTAGTCCATTAAAATTGGTTTGGTGGGCTAATGAGTGGCGGAACAAAAAGATGCGCATGACTTGGAGTCCATGGGACCTAATTGGCCGAGGTGTCACTGGGGGGTGGGGGGTTCATGACTTACGCTCACTCACAGCGATCGCCAGCCTAAAATGGGCGACTGTGAGCTCGTTCGTACGAAGGGGCGGATAGCGTTTTCCCTCCGAGTGTGTTAGGCTTCTCCTACGTGCACATGCGGGGCATTTTGTAAAGATGTAGGTGGCAGCTGAGTGCAGCGATTGGTAATTTGGGGAATGATTAGTGTTAACTCAGTATTTACGTAAGTTACCTTAACTTTAGTAAACCAGCCAACGTATAAATCCAGGCTAGATAGAATGGTGGAGATTTCATGCTAGTTCTACATTATGCTAGTAAGTTTCTTTAGATTCTTTATGCTAAGGTGTTTGGGATTTACACACACACACACACACACACACACACTTGCAGACACAGACAGCTGTGACTATATTGAGTGACTCCTCAAGGCAAGATTTGAGTAACAGTTACTCAGAATCCAGTCAGGAAAACGCTGACGGTGCTTAATCATCACCTCAACGATTTATCACCATGTAGATCCACTGCGAAAAATATGCAGAGTTAACCCTTTCATACTTTTGGAGCTATTGCTCCATTTCATCCCTAATAGGGAGTCTACAACAGCTGGGAGACAAGTTGCTGTGTGTATCCGTATGTTTTTTGTTTAATTACTGCTGATAGAGTCACATGTTCCTATCACATCTGACCAATTACCGAACCCACCCAACTTACGTCCTTAAAGGGTACCTATGGTGAATTAGTGTTACTAGCTTTTTAAAACGATCATGTATGACATCAGCGGTTCCTTCCGGTAACATCAGTCCATACCCGTTTTGTAGGTATGTGTGAGTGCTGTGACACTGGGCGTGCTCAGGGACATGTCGCCTTTCTGATCGGCTGTTTCATCTTGGTAGTGACTCGACCTTGTTGGATTGGCTGGACTACGTCACTGACCCCGTGCATCATAACACATTATGGTCCAGTGCTGAGCTGCACAAACAACAAGCACAGAAATCACGGAAAACATTTTATCTGTTTCTAAACCAACTGACGACAGGAAAGCCGAGTCGGCAAAACGTTAGCTGCGTAAAACATTTTGGATTCACCGTCACGCTCATCTCTGGCAGCGCTCTTGTCCTCAGAGTCACTAGAATGTGGTCTTACTGTGTTGACCTGCAGTTCAGACACCACTAGAAATCCATGGGGTAAAATTACCGGTTTTGTGCTTTTTATGGTCATTTATGTTAAAATAAGCTCCGTATCGCTCAAATGCACATTACATACACACAAATTTTGCTGTCGGGATGACCAGTACAGGTACACTTTAAGTATATATATTCTGTATTGCCAACTTAAATAAAGCAATAAAAAGTGTGTGGTGTCCTGTCATGGTATGGTCATGACACATACTGAGTTTCGGCACTTTAGAGAATTTTTTTACATTAACATTTTGAACTATCGTGAGCTCTGTCATAAATTTAAACATTAATATTCATGTCGAGAGTTAACATGCATATTAATTAAGATTGTGGTATAAATTCATTCATTCATTCATTCATTCATTCATTCATTTATTTATTTATTTTTTACAACCTGTCCTGTCCAGCATCATAGCAAGCAGAATGGCTATGGGTTTAAGACTCCTCTTGATAATCTGATTCATTTATTTATTTAATTGAGGTATAAAAGTTAATTGTACACTGTAATGTAAATAAGCATAAATAACCTTACAGCATGTTCCTTAATGTGTTATAATCCCTTCATGTAAGTGTTGCTTTACATCAATGCTTATTTCCTCCCGGATTTGATGCCTGGGGTGAACAGGTAATAAAAAATTGCCTATTTGAAATGGATATGTGATGTTAACACACACACACATGAACACACACACACACACACACGCAGGCACGCACACACACACACACACATTGTTGAACATAGTTATGGGTGTATTATATAGTAAATAAGAGATACAATGCTCAGCCTAAAAAAGTCACACATACGAATATGTTGTTGTTCGGCCTTTATCCTTGTTTACAGAACGCAATCTCTGTGCCATTGTTTCTTAATCAGCATAACATTTATTTCCATCCAGTGTCGGGTTCATTTCTCACGGACGTCTTGAATCGATGAGGGAAAAACTGAACCCCTCCATAAAGTCTTCTCCAGCACATCCCCAAAACTTTCAATAGGGTTAAGGTCAGGACTCTGGGGCGCCGATACATATGTGAAAATGATTCCTCGTGCTCCCTGAACCACTCGCTCATTATTCGAGTCCCCATTTTATATTCGTACCATCAGGGAGGAAAAAGTGCATTGATGTGATAACCTGCTCCTTCAGATCATCAGCTGACTTCATTTTACTGCCACATTAATGTTGCTGAGCCTCGACCGGACCAACTGGAGCAACAACGCCATGGAGATTACAAGCTGTGATCAAGGATAAATGCTCTCCGTGAAAATTGAGTGTGCGACATTTTTTGTGACCGGGCAGTGTGGATTTATTTTGAAATCTCTTGTTAAGCCATAGATCTCTGTGATTATTTTTAATTTCAAAAGGATTTCGATGACAAATAATTGATTATTAATTCTAAATTATTATAATTAATTTGATAAATAATTGAATACATTTTTATAATTAAGTAATTAGATATAATCACTCACTTATTTCCCAAACCGCTTAATCCTCTTAGGGACACGGGAAGGCTGGTGCCTATCTCAGCCGACTCTGGGTACATCCTGAACAGCTCACCAGACCATCACAGGGCCAACACACACACAACCATTCACATTCACACTCACACCTAGGGGCGGTTTGGAATAGCCAGTTAGCCTAATGTGCATGCCTCTGGAATGTGGGAGGAAACACGAGGAGAACATGCACACTCCAGAGAGAAACGCCCCCGCAGTGCCTGGGACTGGAAACCAGGACCTTCTTGCTGTGACGCGGATGTGGTAACCACTACACCACCATACCACCCACTATATAATTAATAATAAATTATATGATTGTACTGAGTAGCGTGGTGGTGTAGTGAATTGCATGTCCACCTCACATCAAGAAGGTCCTGGGTTCGAGTCCCAGGCACGGCGAGGGCGTTTCTGTGTGGAGTGTGCATGTTCTCCCTGTGCTTGTGTCGGTTTCCTCCGAGTACTTGGGTTTCCTCCCACAGTCCAAAGATATGCACATCAGGCTAATTGGCTGTTCTGAGTGTGAATGGATTTGTGTGCATGTGTGTGTGTGTGTGTGTGTGTGTGTGTGTGTGTTGGCCCCATGATGGACTGGCAAAGCTGTTCAGGATGTACCTTGCCTTCACCCAGTGTCGGCTGAGATAGACTCCATCCTCCCTGCAACCCTAGTAATATTAAGCAGTTCAGCAAATGAGTGAGTGAGTGAGTAGTTATATAGTTACTGAATTATAAAATGAGTTATAATTGTTTGCTCTGTTGATATAAAGTGTACAGATTCCCTTGAGTCATTCGTCACATGATCACACCGAGGCGTGATTGGCTTTTGTGCCGTGTTGGTTTTTCGACACTGACAGTTTTAAACATGATCCCATGTCAGGTTTTGACAACGCTGACTATTCTTATTACAACCAAAAAACAACAGACTGCCTTTATATTTTTTCATGTGCGTGTTTGTGTATGAAGGGTGTGTTTGTTTGTGTATGCATGCTTGTGTGTGTGTGTGTGTGTGGTGTGTTTGTGCACGTGTCTGTAAGTGTGTGTGTAACCAAGTGTGTTGAGAACGACACACCTGGCAGCTCCGCTTTGTTCCAGCGTCGGCACCGTGGCGATTTCCCAGACTGAAACATCAATGGCTACTAATACCCGTGAGAGAGCCCACGCTCACTCCATCTCTCCTTCCTTCTCTCCCTTCCTCTCTCTCTTTCTTTCTCTCCCCCTCTCACTTTCTTTCCCATTTCCTTCTTTCTGTCACTTTTCCCAGATGATCATCATGCATCCCAACTTTCTGGGCTTTTTTTTTTGGGGGGGGGGGGGGGGGGGGGGTGTTGTTTTTT
>JAQMYF010000009.1:20619731-20633994 GCA_030014195.1 Neosilurus mollespiculum | reverse complement strand
TGGCAACGTATGATTTTGTTTTGGATTTTGAGACTGACTCAAGATCATTCACACGGCACACGCCCCACAACCGTACCTGCGACGACAGGTTAACAGCTGAAGGGGTGTGTGTGTGTGTGTGTGTGTGTGAGAGAGAGAGAGAGCGAGAGAGAGAGAGAGAGAGAGAGAGAGAGAGAGAGACACACCCCATTCTGGCGGCTACTGCTTAAGCTTGGTGTGTAATGTCATGCCAGGAAAATCCAGCCATCGGGGTGGGTGACATCATCGAGGGGAACCTCTGATGGGCTGGGCAGGGTTTTGGGAAGGGGGTGGGGGTTCACAGTGTGTGTGGCGTGTGCCTATGTGTGTGTATACTTATATATGTGTGCGTGTGTGTGTGTGTGTGTGTGTGTATGTGAGGAAAGGGAAGGGCAGGGAATCAGCCTTATTAACAGCTGTCAATCAAAATGATTGACAGCTTGCAATTAGAAACTTAGGAACACTGTGTGTCATGTGTGTCTGTTTATGAGAAGAACTTTAAGGCAAGTTGTCTCATCCAAACCAGAAATGTGTGTGTGTGTGTGTGTGTGTGTGTGTGTGGTATGTAAGTTTGAAACGCCTCTACATTGCCTATTACGCCCTCCGCGCCCTGTGCGTCTGTCTCTGTTGCTCCTGGCATCTCTCCAGGCTTTTCTTCAGCCTGCAGAATGGGAAAAGTAAATTCCCCTCCGCAAAACAGCTCCAAGTCTCAGTTTCGCCGCTACGCCCTGCTCGCCGAGCGAGAGCATTGCTTTACGATTACGTTTCCAAACAGGGTGTGGAACCCAGACTCAGCTCCATCGAAGAACCGATAACACGGTGCCAGGAACCTTGAACAGTGGATCGGATCTGCACTAGCCTTATCGATTATTATCGTTGCTCAGAACGATCGCCGTTCGCGCTAATGCATTTTTCAACACTCGCCGCCTTATCGGTGATTGTAACAAACACACACTGCATTTTTTTTCTCTTCAAACCCTCTCTTTCTCCCAGATGGTTCATCAAGACTCAGGCCAGCCAGTCTGGACTGAATCTGCGTTCCATTGTACTCTAAAGTCGGATATTTCCAACTCGGACTTCCATCTAAATGTGTTCCAGAGCTTCTGCTGCAAACCTTGGATGCCTCCAATGAACTGATGTTCCCATGTTTGTAGGACAGTTTGTGGAATCCTGTACAGAACACAGAGAGCACAGTCACTCACCAATAATGGATCACATCACCCTAGTGAGAGAGAGAGAGAGAGAGAGAGTGAGACAGAGAGAGGGAGAGAGGAGTATAGGCTAATTCAAAGTTAAAAGGTTCAATACTGTTTAGCAAAAATCATCTGGAAACACGCGACACACATTTCCCTTTAAAGTTACTTTCTGAACATGACACAGGTGTATTGAATTAATTTTTTTAAAATTATTTTAATTTCAGTTCAGTGCATTAAACCTCATTTTGTGCTGAAGTGTCACCAATATTTAACACCTTAAAGGCTCATTTTAAACACGAGATGTTTTACAGATCGGAACCGTTCTCCTGAACGTCTTCATGCACGACGAGTAAACGATAAGTGCTATGCTGTGTCTTAGTTTGCGAACTTCCGTTAGTACACTTCGATGTAGTGAGTGCACTCCGCACACTTTTTACTCACTTATATAGTTTGCGAATTGCGACAGGGTGGCGTTGTTTCAAATCGAATACTGCAAGATGCATGTTTACCGGAAACGACATTGTTTCACTCACTAGAAATGACATCCGCTCCATGTGACCACAACAACTGCTCATTTTTTGTTTGCCTCTTTTTCAAAATGAGTTATCTCTAAACTGGGCGGCACGGTGGCGCAGTGGTTAGCACGTCCACCTCACTGCAAGTAGGTCCGGGGTTTGATTTCTGGCCTGTGGAGTTTGCATGTTCTCCTTGTGCTTGTGTGGGTTTCCTCCGGGTACTCCGGTTTCCTCCCACAGTCCAAAAACACGCACAGTAGGCTAACTGGCTGTTCTAAATTGCCCCTAGGTGTGAGTGTGAGTGTGAGTGTGAATGGTTGTGTGTGTGTTGGCCCTGTAATGACCCTGCGAGCTGTCCTGGGTGTACCCTGCCCTCACCAAGAGTCGGCTGAGATGGGCGGAGCCT
This sequence comes from Neosilurus mollespiculum, assembly GCA_030014195.1. NCBI lineage: Eukaryota > Metazoa > Chordata > Actinopteri > Siluriformes > Plotosidae > Neosilurus > Neosilurus mollespiculum. The sequence goes on along the minus strand of JAQMYF010000009.1, from coordinate 20,631,859 downwards.
TTCCGTGACCCTAATTAGGATTAAGCGGATTAGAAAATGAATGAATGAATGAATGAATGAGTTATTTCTAAACTTTCCTCACTTGTGTCCTGCCTGTATGTATGTCCGGCCACCATTCTCACAGAAGTCGAAAGTCCCCTTTCATACATGGCAAAGATCGCGAGCACCGAGGCTGAGAAATGTGCAGTGTTTATACACACAATATTTACCGTGTGCACTCAAAACATGTACGCAAGTGTAAGTACACAAGTGCGCAGTTGTAAGAGAACAAACACTCAAGTGTGAGTACACAAGCACGTAAATTCCGACAGTGCTAGTTTTAAATATTGTTCAAATAAAAAGGAAATAGTCTATAAAGGAAAATGTCATGTCATGTTCTACAGAGTAAAGTTTAACGAGAACTGTTTACATGTGAATCTCCATTCTGACATGGCTCTAAATTCAGACTTGGGCGATCAATTTCAGTGCAAACTACAGCGGCACTGTGACATAGTGGGTAGCACATCCGTCTCACAGCAAGTCCTGGGTTTGAGTCCCAGGCTCGGCGAGGGCGTTTCTGCGTGGAGATTTTTTGCGTGGGTTTATTCCAGGTACTCCAGTTTCCTCTTACAATCCAAAGACATGAACATTAGGTTAACTGGCTGTTCCAAATTGCCCCTAGGTGTGTGTTTGCGCGTGTGTTGCCCTGCAATGGTCTGCAATGGTACCACGTCTTTGCCCAAAGTCCCTGCAACCCTTGTAGGATTAAGTTGTTTGGTTTGGTGGCTTTCAGCACAAATTAACAAACTGGCTAAGATTAGCAAAATATTCTCCTGTGATTGTTTTTTTGGCTGATGTGACCTGAGTCACATCTACACCTACTGGTAACGGAGGTCCTGATGTTGACAGTTCAGTGTAACAAAGCTACTGACTTGTAAGAGTTACCGCTAAACGCTCATGGCCTTACTGCGGTCCGTTCAGTCTCTACGGGAACTTTTTCATCACACCTCGTATGAAGATTCTATCAAAACGTGCAGCTTTTTACATTTATTTTAGAAGCCGAAGAAGCATAAATCCTGAAAGAGAGAGAGAGAGAGAGAGAGAGAGAGAGAGAGAAAGTTTATGCAATAATTATCACGCTCAGCTCATAATCACTCGCTTAATGCTGCTCCATCTTTCAGCATGTTTGTGCTCCGACATGTTTGGTGTTTGCTCAGCCAGCAGAAATCGAGTGTATCGCACTGCGTGAAGGACACACACGCTGTGATCGGGGGGATCGGAGCCAATCACAACACAAGAAAGAACGCAACGCAGCTTATAAAAGCAGACAAAGTGCACGTGACGCCGCACAAACTCACGCTGTGTACTGTTACATTATCCTTCCTCGGATAATTGGATAGTCGACTAGTAAGTGGAATGATAGAGTTATTTGCGCGCGCGCACACACACACACACACACACACACACACACATGTGCACACATACACACATTTAGCGAATTGTATCCTATGTATATAGTGTCCAAGTGGATGTGTGTGTGTGTGTGTGTGTGTGTGGTTTAAATATGCGAGTTGATTATGTTGATGTATTGAGTGTCAAGCTGAACTTCGAAACACGGCGTGATAGTTCCTTACTCGCTCGGATTTATGATGATTTACAAAACACACACACACTTACAGTCCCAGAAGAGGCAGCATTACGCCCATGTTAAAAATACCGAGGTTTCATGATGGAAACCCAATAAACACGAGAGCTTTTTCCATTGTCTCTTCCATTTTTGCACTTCTGACATTAGCCAGGCTGTGTGTGTGTGTGTGTGTGTGTGTGTGTGTGTGTGTAAGAGAGAGAGAGAGAGAGAGAGAGAGAGAGAGAGAATGAGAGAGAGTTTAACGATGTTGCTGTCACTTGAACAAGCTCGATAATGCTTAGCATGAAAAAAAGAACAGATGAGCGGAATCTCAGCAGACGAAAAAAATATCTATAAAGGAGTAAAATTGTTACTGCGTGCTCTACCTGTCAGGGTGATAGAGGAACTTTCTCTCTCTCTCTCTCTCTCTCTCTCTGTGTGTGTGTGTGTGTGTGTTTCTGGCTCTCTTTGGGATCAACCCTATATTCCCAGGGCATCTAAGATTCCCTCATTAATAATTTCTCGGAAACTGCCTGATGTTTCTGGGACCCCATGTGGCCTCAGTGTTTTCATACAGCTCCGTCAGTCTCCTGTCTTTTTATAGGCGTTAAACATTTTTATTTTTTATTTTTTTTGATAAAGTGTGCCTGGGTTTTCATAGTTACCTTATAAACCGACAATCTTATAAGTAACCCTTTTCATGCTGTACATTCACTTCTGACTTTTAAACATTAGCAGGATAACTAGCAAGTATAGAGTGAAAATGCTAATATTAGCATGCTAGTCAGCCAGCTTAGCTATGCTTTTGTACCTAGCTGGTTAAAGAGAGAGTTAAGGAGAAATGCACTGATCTACAGTGATAGCTAGCTAAGTGTACGTGTTTTAGCTACCCGTTTCCAAACAATAGCTATATATCCAGTGAGTCACATTAGCTGTTAAAGTGTACTTAGCCGGCGTAACAAATGACAAGCATGTATACGTATATAGTAGCTAGGTGACTTTATGTGCTTGTAGCTAACTAATAAACTTGCCAATTTTTTTTTAACAATCTAACATTAGCTAGTTGCGTAGCAAGCTGCACATCGTGTGAGCAAAGGGTGTGAAAAAGCTACGTGCATGGCTAATATAGATTTATGTGTTGTACTGTGGATATAAATACATTCAGTTAAGGTTTTCGAATATTAGCTATGTAGCTAGCAGGATTATAAAGAGTCAAAGCTAACATTAGAGAGCCATGTTAGCTGTCATGGTGTAGTTAACTGGCTAAACAGATGACAAGTATGTGGATATAGTTTGCTAGGTGACTTTATATGCTACTAGCTAACTGATAATCCTAAAAAGCTTGAGTCGAGGGAACTGGACTTCTTTTTGTGGTTTTTTGAAGACGTTTTGCTTTCAATCCAAAAAGCTTCGCCAGTTAGAAATTCTGGTGGAAAGTTCCAGCCTTATATAGGCTGAGCAAAAACTCTCAAGTCAAGTGCAAATCACTGTCCCTCCCATCCATTCCATCGCTCGTTGTGCATATGGGGTCGTTTGGCCACCTGAATCAAGGTGTGAAGTGGAGTGACACCTCTTGGGAAGGAGATCCAGAGCTGCTCTGTAAGTGCTTGAAAGGTGAAACCTCAAACCGTCCCCTCGGTTTAATGTTGGTTTTTCCTTCTTCACATAGATGCCTTCTTTTACTCCAAGAGGTGTCACTCCACTTCACACCTTGATCCAGTTGCCTTGACTCAAGCTTTTTAGGATTACCATGACCTGGATGATTGAGAATCTACACCAACGTATAGCTAACTGATAGACATGGCTAATTAGCCATAATTCATTTTCTTGTTTTTTTTTTTACTAGCTAACATTAGTTAGTTTAGCATTCACTCTGTCAATAAAAAGGAAAAGGAAAATTGCATTTTGGTAGTGTAGGCTTTTTATTAATCTCACAAAGGAAATTTGGCTTCTGCATTTAACCCATACAAAGTGAGCACACACACACACACACACACGTAAACACTGAGCACACACACTCGGAGCAGTGAGCTGCCAAACACTGCGATATCTGGAGAGAAGTTAGGGGTTAGGTGCCTTGCTCAAGGGCACTTCAGCCACGATGGTGGAGAAAGAGAAGGTGCAGCTCACAGACACACACACCCCCCCCCACCGCCACACATTTTTCACACAATGTCACACTTCGAGATTCAAGAAGCGGAAAACTAATTCCCGATCTTCAAACTTCAGAAACTGGATGAGAATGACTCTAATCTGATTCAGTTTTGTGGTGTTAGGGCTCAGTGGACTGTCTCCAGGATGAAAGATGTGTCATCTTGCAGCCGATGGTCAATGGTGCTACATTTCACTTCACCTCTGTCATTTTGTTTTCCAGGGAGGCCACCGAGTTATCCACCTTACCTGGTCGGGCATCTGTGCAGTCCAGCTTCCTTCGAACTTGGAATGGAGGGTTTTCAGTTCAGTTAATACAGTAATCCCCCTCTATATCGCGGTTCACCTATCGCACCCCCGCTATATTGCGTTTATTTTTTATTTTTTATAGAACATGTATCCCCACCCCCCTGCAAATTCTTGCTGTATCGTGGGAATCTGCAATAAAAAAAATATACAAATATATCACTAATATATAATATATATCATAACAAAGCATACATATTTCAGCAGTTAGTACAAAGTCTCATTTATCACAAGAAGAAAAATCAGTTTTGGGATGCTAAAATAGCCACGCTATTGGCTGAAGAAGGAGACTCAGAGCATGATTTCCATTCTCTTGGGCGCTGATTGGCTGCTGCTAACATAACACCATCTCGGATAAAATGGTGGGAAGCATGCCGTCTTGCTGAGTTCCTCGTATTTCACTGCGCGTTGTTTATCATTTACGAGTATTTCGTCTGAACTTAAGTTTGGTTTCAAGCCCTACGATGCCGTCCAAATGCCCTGCATCTTCTTAGATTTCTGGTAATGAACCCAAGCGCCAGAGGAAGGTCCTGACCATTAAGAGAAGGTAAAACTCCTGGACATGACCCCCGGTAATTTTAGTCGTATCCAATTCCCACCCTTCAAGTATTGCCTTCCCTATCACACGACCACCACCAACCAGGGAGGGGTGTAAGCATGCACATGCCCCCTCCTTGACATGCGATGCTGCCACCCGCCTCTTTTCAAACTACTGCGCATGCGTATTTGGGGGCGGCTTAACACACTTGGAGGGAAAACTCTATGAATGAGCTCACAGACACCCACAATTGGCTGGTGATGACTGTGAGTGACAGGAAAGTGAGCGTATGCCATCCCTTCCTCCGGTGAGAGCTCGGCCAATTAGCCCCTATGGATTCCTGGGCACGGATGGCTGTGGCATTAACCTAGATTCAAACTTGCGATCTCCGGGTTGATAGTCGCGCACCTTATCGAAGCGCCACTCGGGAACCAAACTCCTTGATATGAATAAAGATGCACGAAGCAATGCCACCATGGCCATTATTATTATTATTATTATTATTATTATTATTATTATTATTATTATTATATACATGCCAGTGCAGCTAACTGGGTTATTAAAGGCCGGCCATGTCTCTCACTGTCTATGGTGAGAGGCATGTAAAAGAACCATTGCTGATTTTCGTCAAGAGTAGGCTGCATAGCCGTCAGTGTGTTTCTGCCCTGCGACGGCCTGGCGAGCTGTCTAGGGTGTACTCTGCCCTCGCCCAGAGACGGCTGAGATGGGCGCCTGCCTCCCCGCGACCCTAATTAGCGCTTCAGAAAATGAATGAATGAATGAATGAGTTATTTGTAAACTTTCCTCACTTGTGTCCTGCCTTATGTTTACAATGTGTTTAAAAAGTGTGTTTAAATAAATTTAAGTGTGTTTAAATAAATGTATAATTTTTATATGTAACTATTAAAAAGATGATTTTTGGGGTGTATATTGTGGATTTTCAGCTATCATGTGGGGGTCTGGAACGTAAACGGGGATTACTGTACTGCTGTTAGCGCCGTCATGTTGACCGAGGCTTCTGTGTCCTGTTCAGTTAGAGGACTGTTGGTTTTTTGGCTTTTGTGGAGTGTGGTTTCAGTGAGAATATAAGTCTGAAGACATCGTGCCCCAGTGTAAACCCAGGGTACCCAAACTGAGATTATGTCAGAAAACTACTGCAATCACAGACTGATATTTTCTTATCGAGTATTCGTCTCTTATATTAAGATTTTTGCAGTGTGTTCGAGGTTAGCAGGTCCTACGAGGCGAGGGTGGGGAGAAGCTGTATACATGTCTAAGATCAATTTATGTGGAATGTGCAGCGGAGCCACCAAGCAGAATTTAGTTGCAGATCATTTCACCTCACCTTTGACTGGCTCTGTGCAGCGCAGGTGAAAACACAGTTATTCAATAATTGGTTGGGATTTTTTTTTTATGCTGCACAGAAATGAGCTGCGACGGCCTTCGAGTACAACCAAAAGAATATTTTTCTCTCTCCTGATCATTGTTCTGTCTCTCCTTGTGTTTTCCCCCCTCCTTCCATTCTCTCTCTCTCTCTCTCTCTCTCTCTCTCTCTCTCTCTGAATTGTGTTTTTAATGGCTCTGCTTAAAGGTTCTCAGTTTTCAGAGTGATTAAAAGTGGCGCACTACGAAGGCGGTGTGTGTTCCTGCTCTCTGATCTCATCCCGCTCTCACAGTGCTCAATGGAGGGATACAGTACTGTTGTGGTTACCAGTTGTATGTGGTTCTGTGTGTGTGTGTATGTGTGTGTGTGTGTGTGTGTGTGTGTGTGTGCGTGTGTGTGTGTGTGTGTGTGTGTGTAGGGGGGATTCTCACTGAGCCTGTGCTTGTGTATTCTGTCTTGACTTACCCAGCCAAGCTAAAGTGGGTGTGTGTGTATGGGTGTGTATGTGTGTGTGTGTGTGTAATTGTGTATCAGGTTTATATATTGCACTGACACACCGATGTGTAGTGTGGGAAAGTGGGTCTTGGTCGTCTGTAATTAGGACTGTGATGTCTGCAGTGCTGGCTGCTGTTGTGCGAACAACCATTGTTTTTTATTATTGGTATTTACAACCTCTCTCTCTCTCTCTCTCTCTCTCTCGCATCCTCATCCTGGACATCTCCCAGCCTGAAGGAAAATTGAGATCATTCTTTTATATAAGGGCACTTTGCAGTCCCCCTCACCATACAACACACACACACACACACACACACACAGGCTGAGTCATGGTGCATTTTTAACTTTGAAAAACACAGAGCACCCTCCTCTCCTCTGACAGGGCGTGGCAATCTACAGGAATGAGCGTCAAGAGGTCTCAAAGTGTGTGTGTGTGTGTGTGTGTGTGTGTGTGTGGGAAAGAGTTAAGAGTTACCTACAATCCTAAAATTACACACGTGCTCATATATATATATATATATATATATATATATATGTGTGTGTGTGTATACTTGTATATGCAAGAGCTTATCTGTAAACCTGTCTCATTGCTAAACCTTTAAAATCTCTTATGACCTGTGTTCTGCTCTCAAATCTTCAGGTGTTGCTGCGCTTACTGGAACCACACAAGGTCACACCTGACAGACGCGTGACTCGTGAGGCCGTCAGGTTCTCACGCTTACAGTGAAATGTGAAAGCGATTTTGTAAACTGACCAACATGCAGAACTTTTATGAAAGCTTTTCCAACCTAAACACTGCTGTGCTTACAGGGATCATGTGATAGTCATGTGACATTCATATGACAGACGAATCACATGTGAGGCACTCTTATGCTCAAATTGGTGAGAAATTCTTTGCAACACTGCCCAGGTCTCAGACATGTTTCACACACGGTGTTTGTATAAATGTGTTTATGGGGACCCGATGACTAAATGGCTTGCGAAGTCCTCAAATTTAATTATACTCACAGCAGAGGGATCGTTTTTAATATCGTCGCATTTGAAAATTTCAGCGGCCCAATTGGCACACAAGGACCTTGCGACAGACTAACTTGTGAGGTCCTCAAAGTTTACATTTTGTTCATATCTGTGAGGACTAATTTGTAGAAACTGCCTTATTTATAAAACCCTTGAGCTCAAATCAGGCCAGTATGAGTTTCCCACACATTCTTGGAACCACATGATTATCTGATTATCTTTTTTTTTTTTTTTAAGATAAACTGTCCTCGTATACACAAATATGTAAAGGCAACTTTGCAACATTGTCCGGCGTCTAAAACGGAAACCAATTTGATCTCACACACATTCCGCCCTAATTTTGTTATTATTATTTGTTGTTATAATTATAATTATTATGACATTATTGTGTTAATTCAGACAACATGACAAGCTGCCTTATGAGGACCTCAGGCTTGCCTTATTCTGATACAATATATACAGCAACAATAAATTCTCCTAATTTACAGTAAAGATGTTTGTGTGATATCAGGTAAAGCTAATTCTCACACCTGTTTTTGTATTTCTGTGTTTGTGGGGACTGGGGTGAAGAGTCTGGTGAAGTCCTCAGATTTCCGTGTTAAATTTTGGTGCATGTAAATGTAGGTTTTAGTGTCTCATTTTACTGCATTCAAGAGAAAACATGAACTCTTGAACTGGCATCATTCAGACACACATTGAATGGTTCCTCATGGGCCAAAACCATAATGAGCTAACTACAGTCTCCCCTATTCCCTTATGAGGACCGGGAATTTTGTCACCACAACGTCTTTTATTGCCATGAGGTTGGTATGTGAACAGGATGCTGCCCTCATAAGATGATGAACACAAATCCTACACACACTTAAAATACAATCCCATGCTCTGAAATACTGATTCTAAACCTCTAAAACAAACTATATTACCACACACACACACACACACACACCGCTGAAAAATATCTCTTTACATGAGGGTTTTCATAATATTTCAGGGCCCCGTCTGTCGCTCTGCTCAGGGTCGTGTCTCGTTTCTGTGACAAATTCATTAAAGTAATGGAACCATTAATGTCCGAGAGGGAGGTCCCCCCCTCCCACAATCCCCACCTCACCCGACCCCACCCCACCAAACCCACTGCAGGTTTTGTGCATTATATATCGGTGTAAAAACACTGATATAAAATCACAGGTATGATTTTACAACCGTACCCTCAGAACCTTCATGTGAACTGAACCTGATCTCAACTTACGGAATATTTTGTGCCACTATAGGATTTATAATATTCATTCATTCATTCATTCATCTCTGAACTGCTTATTCCTAATTAGGGTCGCAGGGAGGCTGGCGCCCATCTCAGCCAACTCTGGGCGAGGGCGGGGTACACCCTGGACAGCTCGCCAGGCCATCGCAGGGCCAGGATTTATAATAATTTTAGAAATTATATTTATTATCTCTGCCAAAGAGATGATGTTTTACCCTTGGTCTTTGTGCTCGATTGTTAGCAGGATTATACGGAAAAGGTACATGCGGATTTACATGAAATTTCTACCAGAGGTGCGGCTTTGGACAGGGAGGACTCTTTTAAATTTTGGAGATGATCCCGATCAAATTCTGCATCCAGGAATTTCTTAAAAGATTCTTTAACATTGTGAAAAAGGGTGAATTTTGGCATTTTTGACTATCATATGGGGAGTGCTGGGTTTGGTGAAGGTGCACTCCTGTGTAATGAGATCCACTTTACAGTGTTCTGCAGGAGCTGGACTCCGTGTCCCTCTGCCTCTTTGGGTGCTCCTCAAAAACCTTTTATTCTCACTTTAACCGAAAGTTCTTCTGGTCCATCATGTTTGCTGGCAGTAATTATTTGTGCAGTGAGCAGTGAGGGTCGAGCGAGGATACATGAGAGCAGCCTTCCTGGAAGAGCTCCCAGAGCTGCATGTCCTTGTATAAATAACCCGCCCCTTATATGATGTTGTACTTTTACACGGCAGGTCTGGCTGTGCTGCCATCATCATCAGCGGACATCGCTCCTACTGATGCTTTTCTTTTAAAACACATTTCCTCGATTCCAAACTCCCCAGAAATGTTTTCCTTGAGTCTCGCCATGTTTCCTTGTTGGAGGGACTAAGATGCAAGAATGAGACTCAAGTGATACAATGTAAAGGTTTTGAGAAGCACTCTCTGTCCCTTTGTTACAATGTTTCCAGTTTGTCACATGACCTACACAAACTGTGATGATGTCATAGAGAGGGATGCTACCACTCTGGGACACCCCTCCCGCACTGCTTCTAGTTTTGGTATCCATCCATTTTCTTCCAATTTCCTGAGGTCAGATTGCGGAGCCAATAGGTCCAGGAGGGAAACCCAGGCATCCCTTTTCCCAACAACACTCTTTAGCTCCACCTGGGGAATCTATTGCTAGATTGCTAGACCGCACAGGATATATGCTCCATCCAGGGAGTTCTGGGTCTACCCTGGGGCGTCCTCCCAGTTGGACATGCCCAGCAAAGCTCTAAAGAGAGGTGACCGGGAGGCATTTTAATCAGATGCCCGAACCACCTCAACTGAATCTTTTCGATGCGGAGGAGGAGCGGCTCTACCCCGAGCTCCCCAAGGAGCTGAGCCCAGACACCCTTCAAAGGAAACTCATTTTAGGTGCAATCTCGTTCTTTCAGACACTACCTAAATCTCATGACCATAGGTGAGGGCTGGTGGACCAGGAAATTGCAAGCTTTGCCTTTCGGCTCAGCTCCCTCCTCACCATAATGGGCTGACACAGAACCGATTCATCTGTCCATCTCCCGCTCCATTGTACTATCAGTGAACAAGATCCCAAGATACTTGAACGCCTCCGCTCGAGGCAAAGACTCATCTCCGCAATCCACTGAGAACTGTGGCCTCAACATTGCTTTAAAATTGAAGTTGAGGATTTAGTGTATTGTTAGGATTAAATGAAGTGAGTTCTGATTGATTAATCTTTTGATTCACAGAAAAGACTCATCTGTATGTCTTGCCAAACATTGTTTTGCCCCTCAAATTTGCACAAATCTAACCATAATACATCAGTCTAAATTTTCCCAGTTATCAGAGTAACAGTTATGTCATGCTTACTGGAGAATATCGTGTTTCTTCCAGTTTGTTATTGTTTAATATGAAACAGAGCCAGATCTTTTTTTCTTTTTCCAGATTAAACCAAATGGGACAGCGAGTCCCATATCTGACTCGATCTGTACCGAGAACACACTCATTACACACTCACGCGGTTGTTGAGGGAAAAAACGGGAGCCAGAAGACGTTCTCTTTGTGTGACAACTCGGGAAACGTATTTAGGAAATCCGTCTCAAGGCCTCAAGTCCGAAACGTTCCCACGACATCAACGAGACAGCGATGAAATCTTCCATAACGGCTCTCACATGCTCACTAAAACTGAGCCAAGCATACACACACACACACACACACACACACACACACATGCATGGTTTGTTACATTGGGGAATTGGTCAACAACCTGACCCACGGAAGCCATTGCTGATCTGAATTAAGTCATATGCTAACACTGGGCCCCCTTGGGGGAACCGTAAAGGGCGATCATGTGATGGAAGGGTCTTCAGGGAGGGACTACTGGGGAGGTCAGAGTGGGGGCGGTGTTCTGACAGCAGGAGGTGAAGCAATCATTAGTGATGCGTTGAGTGAGTGGAGCAACAAATTTGAGCAAAGTTTAACTTTATGCAAATGAGAAGCAAAACCACGCCACAACCACCAATAGAAGCGAGGAGCAGTGATGCATGATTTCCAGTCATGCCCCCCCCCCCCCATACTGGGAAACATTATCTGACCTGCATACTGTATAATTTCCTATTCAGAGACTCACTCTGCTGCTCCGAGATTGGAGTGAAGTTTGGGTTCGCCATGTATTTCTTTGTACTGTGGGTGGAAACCAGAGTACCCAGAGGAAACCCACGCACGCACAGGGAGAACATGCAAACACGTACAGTAATGCCCGTGCCAAGTCCTGGACTCGAACCCAGAACCTTTTTGCTGTAAGGCGGAAGTGCTAACCTCTACACCACTGTGCTGTCCCATTACAACTTCTCTTCACAGGACCATGTGGATGAACTCAAGAGTCCTGACCTCAACCCCAGAGAAAACCTTTGGGAAACAAAGTGGTCTGAACCCCAGACCTCCTCGACATCCCAACGTCAGTGGCTGACCTCCACAGTGCAGCTGAATGGGCGTGGCATTAGATCACTTCATGCTGTTCTGCTAATAAACTTATTTCAAGGTTAACATTGTAGGATCTGCTTGTTGGCTGGATTTAATGATAATGTGTAAGGATATATATGGTGATAAGTGCCTTATACTTATAATGCAGATGTGCCACTGGTGGCTGGAACTTTGTGGCACTGGCACCATATTGGAAGTGTGATTAAGGCTGGAATTGCATTGTGAGCAGGAGTTGTTTTAAATGACATCTTTATTTAAATTTGCACACCCTACTGCCTCAGTTTGTGTTAAGTGTATAAATCTGATAGGAAAGAATCTTCATTCATTCATTTCCTCAACCGCTTAATCCTAATTAGGGTCACGGGGAGGCTGGCGCCCATCTCAGCCGACTCTGGGCGAGGGCAGAGTACACC
>JAQMYF010000009.1:20607219-20619160 GCA_030014195.1 Neosilurus mollespiculum | reverse complement strand
TGCTGGAGAAGACTTTATGGGGTGGTTCAGTTTTTCCCTCATCGATTCAAGACGTCGGTGAGAAATGAACCCGACACATAAATGTAACGTTGCTTAAGTTTGTTGATCTAAGTGGTGATCTAAGGCCACGCCCATTCAGCTACACTACGTGGGGATGTTGAGGAGCTCTGGGGTTCAGGTCTTTTAAATCTTGAATCTTGAAGCAATGGCATGACGATTACGTGCTGTAAGCAAGGATAAAGGCAGTGTATATACCTATTTTTCCTGTTATGACAAAAAAGAATTTATTGGTGTGTTAGAGTGATTTTTTTTATTAGTTTTTTGTTTGGATGAATAAATAGCCTAATTCATGCACGCAAGATTTAAATTTAAACCCCTGGATAAGGTGCATTTACCGATTACATGTTTTGTAATAACATTAAACATAAGTACATCAAGTAGTGCTTCAACAAGATACCCCAGCTACCCACAACCGGCAGTCCATGGGAGCTAACCGGACAAGCTCTCATGAGAGGTAGGAATGGCATACCCTCACTTCCCTGTCACTTAGTGATGACCAGCCAATCATGGGCGTTTTATAAGTTCATGCATATAAGGGGGTGGATAGCACTTTCCTTTCAACTGTGTTAAGCGACTCCGAATGCGCAGCAGTTCATAAAGATGCAGGTGGCAGCATCAATTGTCATAAGGTTCTCATTGTCGCTTCATTCTGGTTGGTGATGATCGTGTGATAGACAGGTAATACTTGCATGGGAATTACTTTAGCTACGACTAAATTTGGGAAGGTAGCATGGTGGCTTAGTGGCTAGCACGCCCACCTCACAGCAAGACCTGGGCGAGGGCGTTACTGTGTGGATGATGCATGTTTTCTTTTTGCTTGTGTGGGTTTCCTCTGGGTACTCTGGTTTCCTCCCACAATTCAAAGACATGAACGTTAGGCAAACTGGCTGTTTCAAATTGCCCCTAGGTGTGAGGGTGAGTGTGAATAGTTGTGTGTGTAATGCCCTGTGATGGTCTGAGCGAGCTGGTCGGTGTACTCCACCTTCACCCAGAGTCGGCTGAGATAGGCTCCTCCCTCAGCAATTGGAGGGCAAATTAAAAAAAAAACCTGCACATCAAACTCAATGTTTCTTACAAAGAATTTAATAAATATTACTTTCAAATGACACAAAAAAAGACAACTCAAAAAAAAAAAAAAAAAAAGAAAAGAAAAACCCTCAAGTTTAACACTAAAGTAAAACTGAAACTTGTCTCGTGTTTTTTTGTTCAAAGGCCTAAAAGATTGTACGATGTCCTGGAGAGCATCACTCAGAGGAAAGAGTTCACTTTGACGGACCTGCCATTTTCTGTCCTAATATTTGATGGCACTTTACAAAAACGACCATGATGAAGATGATGATGAAGATGGGTCAGACCGTAGAGAGATTTGGCCTCTCCAGGAAAGTGAAGATCTTTGAGTTTTCTTGCTGTTGGTCTCGTTTCCTCGGTCGTTCAGGATAAACAAACTGCTGCCTATGAGCTCGAGTTTCACCTCGCTACAGAAATACTGCTACGGGACGTGTTGGTTACATGAACGCGGTGAGGGAACATTCTAGATCGGTTTATGACAGAAATATGGAAATACACTGCTGCGGAAATGTCTCAGGTTTTGTCTTAAGTCATAAGACGCGTTGAGTCAGGTTTCTTTCTCCGTCACCATTTTGGAACCATCCGGAAATAATCCTGACCAAACCGTCGGAACCATAAATGATAAACATGTGTGTGTGTGTGTGTGTGTGTGTGTGTGTGTGTGTGTGTGTGTTTTCAAAACAAAACTTTGTACAGCGCATTTCATTTCATTTCATTTCATACACTTAAAATAAAAAATAAATCTATTCTTTCAAGAACACTTTTGGCGTTTTTTTGTGTTTTTTTTGTGTTTTCTTTTCTTTTTTTTTTTACAAAACGTTTTTTTTTTGTGTGTGAAACAAATGTTTTCTGTCAAAAATAAGGAAGTAGGAAGCTTACAAAGCTGTCGAACCTTCGAATCTAAATGTAGCACATAAATAAAAAAGGAATGATAGGCTCTTGAATATTAAGTTAATAAATCAAATATACACAATGATTAATTAAAAAATATGTACACACACCGAAAGAAAATATCTACACAACATTTACGTCATAGTAAAATCGACAATTAAAATTCTTCATATTGCAAGGGACTGAAGTTTGACCTGCCGCCTGCAAAACAAAACAAAACAAAACAAGAGAAATGACAATAAATAATAATAATATTAATTATAATGATGATGATGATGATGAAGTTTTGGTGGCTGCGGTGGTTGTGGTTGCAGGTGTAGCAGGGACAGAATGCTAATGTTAACGCAGGCTTCACTCAGGGGTGGGCGATATGACATGACGATATGACGGGACGATAGGAAACATCACAATACGTTTGACGAAGGATATGGTCGGTGTTTATGCTTACCGGATGGATGCTTATCCGTTTTGGCTTATACTACATGGGAACGGTGCAATCTGATTGGTTTACTTTCTTAGGATAACAGACACTCTGTCCTTACTCACTGGATATGAACGATCGTGCGTTCTGATTGGCTTCTCAACCTCTAAGATATCACCCCATATACCATTACTAGGTAAAAATGGATGCAGTCGACATTCTAATCGCTAATGCTAGCCAGCCGGCGCTTCCATTCATTCTGGACTCATTTCACCGAAGCAAGAAAATGTGGAATGAAAGGATGTGATAGTAATTGCTTTTTTTTTTCTTTTCTTTTTTTTTTTTTAAGAATAAGACATTTTTTCCCACTAAATGCAACTTTATCAGCCTGCTGGGAGGAACAGGCCTCCAGGCCGGGGAGAGGACGTCGTAAGTGGTCTCTGGCGAGCAGAAGTGCGGCAACTGTACGGTACCGGTACCGCATGCTGGACTAAACGCAAAGCAGCTGTTCTAGTAAGTTCGTGATGATAAGAACATACATTTATAAAATGTAAAACATTTTTAATAAAGAATAGAAATGCGATATTTATCACAATCCAGTGGGTTTAGATAGAATCAAAGATTTCTTCCACTCACTCTCGTAGTAGATGCGGATCGCTGGCGTATACTTCCTCGAGTTCGTAGAATAACTGTTAATTATCCACCTCACGAACTCGGGATAACGTTTTCAGATAAAAATGTAAAAATAAACCACAGAAATCTCGTGGAAGTTTGCTTTTCTTATGTTGCCGTGTAGGATACTGTGTAATAAACCAGTTATTCACCTCAGGCTCAGTGGATAATTAATTATAATTTATTCGATCATTAGTTGTTCACGTAGCCTCGTCGTTCCTTTACATGAAAGTTTAAGTGAAATTATCTGTTTTGATAGTGTATTCTTCTTCTTCTTATTATTATTTTATCAGTTGATACTGAAGCTGATTGGCCCACCCCTAGCGTCAGATCCAGGGTGTTACTTGGTAATAAAAACCCGGCGTTTTTGTGACCTCACCCCTACTGTAATCCGTAGAGACAACTTTCAGCGTGTTTCTGTACGATGGAGAACCCAACGAGAACTGAAATGTTGACTCCAAACTCACTTATAACGGAAGTCTCAGAGCAGAAACGTCAGCCATGACACCAAAGACGAGGTGAGACATGTATAAGAAAAGACGATTCGCACAGAGGTAAAGCGCTGACAGCTTCGACTGAACAAATCACAGCGTTTAGAGACGGAAATTCGACACCTGCCCCTCGACCCGGGTTATAAGAGAGTCTGGAGGTTCTCAGAACTCAGCATTCTCGTCTGTAGCATCACAGAAACACAAACGTCAAAAAAAAAAAAACCCAAAAAAACGTCCGAGTGTTCCTTTAATCTCCACTTTCGCCATTAACAGCGAAGCGTCGAAACCTGGTCGGAGATCAGCTTTACCTCTGTTATGACACAGCACCTCTGCTCTGATACACAAGGCCTTTTTTTTTCTGATGAATCAGGTTTAAATGAAACCCTCCATCTCTGTGAAATGATCCCAAGGAAAACAAACAAACAAACAAACAAACAAAAAAACACTGACGCATGTTTGCTGAGTGCAAATCCGTGTGCCCTCGAAAAAATTCTGCTGCACACAAAGGAACTCGAATTGATCCGCGATCGATCCAGAAATCGCTTGTTCATAAACATAATTCATCGCTACGTAAAGTACCGGAGACGGCGGCGTTTTCTTTTCTTTTCTTTTTGTTTTTTCTTTTTTAGAACCGGGGGAAAACTGGAAAACCAGCCAACCCACAACAACCTCAATCTGACCCAATTAGTCAGTGTGTCTATGTTGTAAATCTTTGCTGTGGGGACTTTTCCTCGTTTTCTCCGTCTCCGCCGTTTCCACACAAAGCGGTCCAATTTCCCGTAACGGAGGCCGAGTCTCCTGCTCGAAGGTGAGCCGGAAATTTTCGGTGCTGGCTCTATTGTCTGTCCTTCACCTCCACCTGGGTGCAGCCGTAACGGTCGTCACGGTGACAGTCGACTAGCCCACCGCCGTTTTTCCTCACGACCGCTATACGATATACTCCATTCTGTGCAAGCTGTTCTGGGACTCCAAGTCTCTGTTGTCGCGTTTGTTAGTCCAGTAAGCTCGTTTTTCGTGCGGGCCGCTCGGTCGCTCGTCGCAGTCCACCAGTGCGTACACCGGTCGTCGCGGGAACCGTGCTTTGTGGAGATGTTTCTCGGTGTCTGGGTCGTCCTCGGGCACTGATGTCTCCTGCGGCGGGATTTTCTGCGGTCCGATCTTGGCGCTGACGGCGTTCTTCTCGATTCGGTTTTTGATCTGGTGAAGGTTCTCGCGTGCGTTGTTTGCCGTGTTGTTGTCCTCGGAAGTTGGCACAACCGACGGCGCAGAGTTGTACCCGGCTGCCGTGGCGCTTGTGTTTTGCTTGCGACGTCGTCGGACGCACCACAATGTCGCCCACACCAATGCCAGCGCCCAGATCACCGTTACCACGGAAACCAGCACTGGTACCAGGTAATCTAGTAACAAGGAGAAGAAACAAAAAAATATTCAGAACAGTTTCAGAGTCGTGTCGTAACTTATCGTTATTTCTTTTTAAATGGAAATATCCTGTATCTGATTGGACAGCGGGCAGCATGGTGGTGTAGTGGTTAGCAAGTCCGCCCCACAGCAAGAAGGTCATGGGTTTGAGCCCCGGGCTCAGCGAGGGCATCCCTATGTGGGGGTTGCATGTTCTCCCTGTGCTTGCATGGGTTTCCTCCAGGTACTCCGGTTTGGAAATTGGCTACGACTAAATTTGGGGAGGTAGCATGGTGGCTTAGTGGTTAGCAGGTCCACCTCACAGCAAGTCCTGGGCTCGGCGAGGGCGCTTATGTTCTCCCCATGCTTGTGTGGGTTTCCTCTGGGTACTCTGGTTTCCTCCCACAGTCCAAATACATACTCAGTGGGCTAATTTGCTGTTCCGTATTGCCCCTAGGTGTCAGGAAGCCTCACATGCATTCTCAACTGCTCGATCCTCGCAAGTGTCTTATTTTTTTACTCCCAAGGTTCTGAATTAACTCTGAATCCTGATCTTAAGTTAAATATAACTTACTTTCATGATTCTTTTCTGTTTTTAAATCCTGTAGTGGTTTATATGCCCTTCTATAATCAGAAAGGTCTGTTAGCTTCTACAGTCTCACAGAAAGCCACATGTGCTTTAACAGTCGACTGCTGGGAGACCCTCACCTTTGGGGCTGCTGTTTGGCCGGCGCTGGACGCGTACCTCCGCGATGGCGGTGAGGATGGTACTGTTAGCGCTACGTTTGCTCACCACGTCGACGATCCTGTCTGTGATCCCTTTTACTGGAGCGTGGTTGCTCCCACGGTCATCAGAAACCTGCTGGGAAAAAAACAGGCATAATTTTAACATCAGGCGTTTTCTGAATTTCCAAAAAGGAAAAAAAAAAAAGAAAAAAACATTATTCCATCGCAATAAATCATGCAGACATGCATTTGGCTTTGGTCTCCTTCGGTCATTAGTTGAATTTTCATAACATTTTTTATTCATTTTATGATTTGCATTTGTCTGTAAAGTAAACAAAAGCCTCCAGTGATTGATCTCAGGCTTTGGTCTCGGTTTGGTTTCTACCGTCATAAATAACAATTATTATTATTACGTGGAGTTTATTTACTAAAGAAACACAGAACTGTAACGAGTTAATGAGCTGTCATGTGGCCAACGCACAGGATTTACGCAGCATAAAAGGATGACAGAGCAACTCACTCATCATCATCACCATCATCATCATCATGGTCAGGGATTAGTTATGGCATGCAAGCGATTACAGCCGCTATAAAGCATTGAGAGACAGCGAGGCGGAAGATTCCGGATACATACTATGGCTACGTGTATTTCACTGCTGGCCGTGGTGGAAGGTTCACAGGTGATGGAGATGGAGAACTCGGACGAGAGATTCTTCACCACGTAGAGACTCCGCAGCTCCCTGCACACCTGCTCCACCGTCACGCCCTGACACAAACAACAACAACAACACTGTGACGTCAATTCCAGAACCAAGACAACTTGATCTGATCAACTGACCAGAATTATTTTATTAAGACGTCGAAGATCTCTTCAGCGAGAAATAAATAAATAAATAGAGGAGCGGGTTCTGTTTGAGTTGCTGCATGATAAAACACACAGGCCAATCACGATTCAGTATGCAAATGAGCTCACACAATATAGCTTTACCAAGGAAACAGAAATGGGGTGGGATTTTAGGGTTAGGGTAGCTTCCGTTTTGCATATGGATAGCCCGGGCGTGTCCTCAAGAGTGCGTATTTGCATATTGACAGCATGAACGACAGCACCAACGAAATTATTGGCTCTAACTAAATGTCAAGCTGCAGTATGATAGCATGTGCATGCACACGCCCCCTCCGTGACATGCGATGCTGCCACCCGCTTCTTTACGAACTGCTGCGCATGCGTATTTGGGTCGAGCTAATACACTCGGAGGGAAAGCGCCATCCGCCCCCTTGTATGAAAGAGCTCACAGAAGCCCATGATTGGCTGGTGATCGCTGTGACTGACAGAGAAGTGAGCGTATGCCATCCCTCCCCCCCCGTGAAAACTCGGCCAATCAGCTCCAGGTTGTTAGTTGTGTACCTCGTCGATCTTAACGATTTGTTATTTTACAGTTTACAGAAAAAGTGAAATTAAAATACCACTTAAAAGAGGACTCGACTGTTCCATCTACCCATATTCAGAAATCAACACTCATGATTCTCTTGTTTTTTTTTTTTTTTTAAAATGCTCTCTCTCACCTGCGGCATGACGTCCTTGGTGAATGTGAACGTGACGTTGGTGCAGTCGCTCTCTGGGTGGCATCGGAATGGGATGAGCCCCCTTTGGCTGTGGCATTCGCCTTCCTTGGGGCACGGCCGCACGAAGCAGTGGTCCTCACGCACCTGGATGCACGACTGATCCGTCGGACAATCTTCTCGCCCAGCTCCAATCAGACGGCATGGCCTCGGACCGCACAACAACTGTGGTGGTGCAGGTTTGCAGATTTCGGGTTAGCATAAAAGACACTAATTCATTCATTCATTTTCTGAACCACTTAAGCCTAATTATGGTCACGGGGAGGCTGGCGCCCACCTCAGGTGACTCTGGGCGAGGGCAGAGTACACCCTGGACAGCTCGCCCGGCTGTCGCGGGGCGTGACTTAGAAACATTTCAGATTATTCACAAATACATTATTGGCGTGATGTGATTATTTATGTACTAAATGTTGCACCATCGTGGACACACAGCACTTCCTGAAGTCTGGTTTCTGAGAAACTCTCTGGAGTTCAGAGCTATACAGCACTATCTGATAATTCAGTTCAACTTAATAAAGGAGATTTATCGCCTTTGTTTAAGTCTGTCATTTCCAAATGAGGCGTACTCAAAGTTTGCCAGAGGCTAAAAGCTCGATCAATCAGGCCCACGCTGCGGTTGTGTTGCACACCAACTAGCCTTGCACTTGGGAGCCATTTACCGAACACACATAAATCCCTGCCTCATTCTTTTTTCTTTTTTTTTGCCCAATGCGGCGGTGATTCACACAGAAAACTGACTGACGTCAGACGAGAGTGAGGAGCCGATTCCACAGCCGTGGTTTTATTCATCTGGGCGAAGTTTGAGGTTAAAGTTTACAGTCAATGGAGGGTTTTTTTTTTTCGTCCAGAGTTAAACTGCGCGTGAGTTTATTTATTTATTTTATTTCGAAGGTTTTACATGCTGGGTGGCGTCACGGTGGCGTAGTGGTTACAGTCACATCCGCCTCACAGCAAGAAGGACCTGGGTCCGAGTTCCGGGCTCAGCGAGGGTGTTTCTGTGTGGAGTTTTGCACGATATCTTGCCGTGCTTGCCTGGGGTTTTCTCCAGGTACTCTGGTTTCCTCCTAAGGTCCAAAGACATGCACCTTAGGCTAAATTCTAAATTGCCTTCGCCCAGAGTCGGCTGAGATTGGCTCCACCCTTCCAGCGACCCAAATAGGATTAAGCGGTTCGGCAAATGAGTGAGTGAGTGAGTAAGTGTGTGCATGCTGGGTAATTACCTAACCAAACACTCCTTTAGACTTTACCCCTTTTTATACCTGTCATATTGAGAAAAGTCATATGTGTGGTTCACACACCGTGTATTAATATTTAAACCTCCAGTCGCTGCCCTTTGGCCCCAGACGCTGATAAAAAGTCTCCTGGGTACAGTTTCGCATTAACGTTAGATAACTGCCTAATAAACAGGACGTGGGATCACTTTACTTTGATCTCACCTGACGAATGAAAGAGAAAAGAGAAAACAGCGACAGGTCGTTATAATATAAAAGACATAACCTCACAGCTGAAGCGTTAATCGTTAACCCAGCGCGAGCTGCACGCTAGTTCGTTCATCCTCAACCGCATGGGCTCAAACTCACTGTTTCACAGGACAGCACTCCTAAAGAAATACACAAGGTTCCACTCATACGCAACGTCACCCGAATCAGACACGTCGTCGTTTTATATGAAATATTGACAGGAGAGCAGACGGCAGACGCTTTTCATTCAGATATTCGGAGAGCTTTACAGGAGGGTTCGTTCCGTACATACAGGGGCGTTTTCGCCGCCTGAACGGAAGAACATGCTGCCCTGTGTGCGCTCGGGTTTTACTGAAGGGGAAACAAACTAAGAAAAATGACCTGCTCAAAACAGAATCAGAAAAATAAAACCTTAGATACGACTTTTTAAAAAATATCTGAGTTTTATACCAGTGTCTGCTGTCTGGAGTTTATTTATACCTGTTTAATGTTAATATTTGTAATTAATATACTGCAGGGGCGGCATGGTGGCGCAGTGCTTAGCACGTCCGCCTCACAACATGAAGGTCCTGGGTTTGATTCCCGGGCTTGCTTGGGTTTCCTCTGGGTACTCCGGTTTCCTCCCACAGTCCAAAAACATGCACAGTAGGCTAACTGGTGTGAGTGTGAATGGTTGTGTGCATGTGTTGCCTTGCGATGGCCTGGCAATACCTCACCCTCGCCCAGAGTTGGCTGAGATGGGCTCCAGTCTCCCCCTGACCCTAATTAGAATTAAGCGGTATAGAAAATAAATACATAAATAAATACTGTGGGTGCAATTTTGGAAAAGATGTATTTTATTTTTGATCATTTGTGGCTTCACAATTAATTTAAGTTCTTCAAAGGTGATATAGGAATAAATATCGGGTCGCCGGGAGGCCGCGGCTGTCTCAGGGCAATGGCGGAGTACACCCTGGACAGCTCACCAGTTCATCGCCGGGCTAACACACACACACACACACACCACCATTCATGCTCATGCTCACACCTAGGGGCAATTTGGAACAGCCAGTTAGCCTAATGTGCACATCTTTGGACTGATGGAGGAAACCAGGGCACCCAGAGGAAACCCACTCGAGCATGCCTGAGCCGAGCCCAGGACCTTACACCGTGCCGCTAAATTTGAATAAAGTAATTTCTTTTTTTTTTTTGTTTTATTTATTTATTTATTTATTTACCTATGTAGTTGTTTGTTGATTAATTGTCTTTGTTTATTTTTGCTTGTTTATTTACTGATTTACAAGCATGTTTAGCTGTTTTTGCTGGTATGATTGTGGATTTATTTAACAGCAGGAAGTCTATTATTCGGCTGTTGAATGACACGCCCTCGGCAGTTAGATAGCGACGGTTTCTTTAACGTCTTCAGTACCTTTGTGCAGGTGATTCTGCCGTTGTGACAGTAGCAGGTGTTACAGTCCTTGTCCCATATCCCCCCGTCTGCGATGGTCCGCCCGCCATCCGTACAGGAAGCTCTGTTTACTGAAAGTGATAGGAGTCACATGACCGCCGGGATTAGAAAGGTGAAGCGGAACAGTGTACAGGACTGAGAGTGAGCTGGTGTGTGTTTACCTTCCTGACACCTGGCTCCAGTTCTCCCGGGTGGACACAAGCAGAGATAGCCGTTAATCTCGTCCACACACGTCGCACCGAACGCACACGGGGACGACTGACACTCGTTAATGTCTGCCAGAAACATCATTACATCATTAATATGTTAATTACTGTAACGACTTTATAATTTTCATGCCATTCAGTCATTAGGAGATTATGATGTACAATTATAAACATCAGGTGAGAAACAGAAAACATTTACATCATCACAAGTCCCTGTTTGGCTAAAAAATTCCTTTCCCGTTAGCTAATTCCTGTAGCTTTATTTCATACACGGCGAAAGTGAGATCTAGCATAAACTCAACCTGAAGATTTATGATGTCACAGCTTTTATTTAACAGTGTGAACGACTGTACTGGATAAATGATTGTTCATTAATCTTACTAGTATAAATTATCTTCAAAAGCATTTAACACTCACTCTCTCACTCACTCAGCCGAACTGCTTACAATTAGGGTCGTGGAGAGGTCGGAGCCTATCTCAACCAACACTGGACGAAAGCAGAGTACACCCACAAAAGCTCAAACAACTATTCACAGTCACACTAACACCTAGGGGCAATTTGGAACAGCCTATTAACCTAATGTGCATGTCTTTGGACTGATGGAGGAAACCAGAGTACCCAGAGGAAACCCACACAAGCACAGGTAGAACATCCACACATAAACGCCCCCTCGCCGAGCCCGGGACTTGAAACCAGGTCCTTCTTGCAGTGAGGCGGACGTGCTAACCGCCACGCCTCCGTGCCGCCTCATTTAACGCTTCAGGAGGGAAAACTAAAATAATCGTACAAAGTGGTGACTGCAATGTAGTGCTAATCAAGGGTTACCCTCGGAAATGTTGACAGTTATACCCTGAGACTGTTCAAGCTGAAATTCGGTTCATAAATATTTTACTACCCGCTAGAAAAATCTTTACATGCATTCATGCCAAGAACTATTTGTGTTGGTGTTAGAAATCTAAGCGACTTCCTGTTTCCCAAATGCTAACAAATGCTAATCACTCACTGCTGCGACAGTCGGGTCCGGCGAAGCCCGGGGCACACTCACACCGGTACCAGTTATCCCCGTCTACACACGTCCCGCTGTTGTAACTAAAAAAAGAGAGAAAAAGGTCAGGCTGAAGGGGTCAGAGGTCGAACTTCAGTCACAGATAAGATCTTCATCTCACGCTGTGTGTTAGAAACAGCGAGGGGGAATCTTGATACGATCACTTCCTGAACATCCTCGGGGGTTTGTACACGATTTGTGTGAATGCCACGTGAAATGTGTGAAGAAGAATGAGGAGAAGTGTGTGTGAGACAGACAGGGAGGGGGAAGGGGGGAGAGAGAGAGAGAGAGAGAGAGAGATAAAGGGAGGTAGAGAGAGAAAGTGAGAGAAAGGGAGAGAGAGAGAGAGAGAAAAGGAGAGAGAAAGGGAGAGAGATAAATAGAGAGAAAGAGTGAAAGGGGAGAGAAAGGGAGGGAGAGAGAGAGAGAGAGAGA
>JAQMYF010000009.1:20571486-20584534 GCA_030014195.1 Neosilurus mollespiculum | reverse complement strand
CTCTCTCTCTCTCTCTCTCTCTCTCTCTCTCACACACACACACACACACACACGTTATAGCCTCTTCAGCACACTGTCCTCCTGAGCTTCCTGTCGCCTCGCCATGGCCCACCGCACTGTGTGTGTGACCCACCAGGCTTTATTTGCCCTAATCCACCCGGCCCTACGCCCAGCGCTATTGTTTACCACTAATACATACAGCCGCCAGTGGCCAGGAATGGAATACACACACACACACACACACACACACACACATACAGCATTACTGACTCTTATTGAGGATGAAGTGGAGAGAGAGACACACACACACACATTCACATACACACACAAACACACACACACAGTGGACAGCACACATCAGCCATTTACACAGAACGAAGACAAAGAACAGAAAACACAGTAGAGCCCCTCGGATTGACGATGCGGGGGGTGAGGGGTGAGGGGGTGGTGTTGGGGGGATTTCACATCCACTAACACAGGAATGGTCCAAGTTAAAAAAAGAGACACACACACACACACACACACGTGTATGCACACACACAAGCTCGTAAAATGGATGTCTGGACATCGTCCACCACACCAACATTCATGTTACACGTTTTCTGCCTGCAGATGTACGCTAACTT
Organism: Neosilurus mollespiculum; assembly: GCA_030014195.1. Classification (NCBI taxonomy): domain Eukaryota; kingdom Metazoa; phylum Chordata; class Actinopteri; order Siluriformes; family Plotosidae; genus Neosilurus; species Neosilurus mollespiculum. Next base: position 20,583,908 of record JAQMYF010000009.1, on the reverse strand, counting down.
GTGTGTCACATAATGGTTCTGTTTTCACAGAATTCACAAACAAACATAGCAATACATGGAGTTGCATAAACTTCCATCAAAAACATGGAATTATTCCGCACAACATTACATACTGGCAAGCGCACGGGATTATAGGATGCAACATACACATCAGAACTTCAGGGAATTGGGCGCAATTCTGGTACAAAATCCGTATAAATGCAGAAAGAATTGCGCTAAAAATAAAACAGAAACAAAACTGCACAAGAGTTTAGGTAAAGTCCATAAAAAACCCCTCAAGCAATTACAAAGAGAATCTATGAGAACTGGAATCGGAGTTTAATGGAATTGCCTGGAACTGTGCTACATTTCATGTAAACATAGAATTTCCTGGAATCGTGGCATGTTTGTTGAAAAGAATTTGCATGGTGAACATTATTAAAACAAACAGTGATTACACAGAGAATTCCATAATTTGGAATTTAGAGGAATTGCGGCAAATTCCAAATAAATGCAGAATTTCATGGAATTGTGGCATGCTAGATTTGAAAAAGTTGCACTTAGCTTTGGTACACTCCATCCAAAACCTCAAATCATTATTTTGAGATTGCATGGAAATTCCAACATTGGAATTTCATAGAATTGTCTGGAACCGTGGTACATTCCATAAAAAAACAAACAAACAATTGCATAGGAAATGCATGGCAAATCCATAAACCGGAATTTCATGGAATTGCCTGGAAGTGTGGTACATTCCATACACAGAACAGCATGTAACTGTGGTATGCTCCACATCAACACACAACTGTGTGGAAGTTCGATACATTCCTTATAAAATGGAAATTCAGGGAATTTCATGGATTTGAGTTACATTCCATATTGACAGGGAATTTTCTGGAACTGCGAAACATTCCATAAAAAACACACATGCATAACTGTATTAGGACTTAGTTACATTCCAAGCTACTACACATGTCCAGTGCATTTATTATAATATTACTTGATATAAAGTCCATGACATTTAAATCAAATATAAATCGGAATTTCATGGAATTGTGATACATTCCATGTGAAATATAGAACTCCACTTACAACACAGTGGTATGTTCCAAACATGTAAGTGTGTGTTGAAATGTGGTATTCTTCATATAAACACACCGCAGAATGGAATTTCAGTTTATCCCATCGGGAAAAGAATTTCATGGAATTGCCTGGAATTTCATGTGAAACAGAATTCCACTGAAACGCGGTGTGTTCCATAGACTTAATTCCAGGGATTTTGTGGGAAAACCCACATGAACTCACATTTTAATGCATGGAGTTGAATATAAGTGCTGAATTTGGGGTATATCCAGCATTATCCGTTATCTCTCTGGAAGTACTGTGTAATATCGGGTCTAAGTCTCCAATCTTTGCGCTCTAAACATAATAAAATCCCTCATAAAAGATGATAATGAAGTTGAGTTCATTCTGGACCATTACAGCCATAGCTGGGGGATTATATATCTTATAACACCACCTTGGGTTCTGTTCATAAATGCTCTCGGAGGTGAGGCATTTCCTGGCTACAGCACATCCGAACTGAGTAACCGGGAACTCCCTGCACTAACAACTCCAATGGCACGCCGTCCAAAACCATCGCCAACCGACACAGCGGCTGCATTTCCCGCGCAGGTTCCAGAAATGAAATAATCAAAGAAAAACTGGAAAACTGGTGTACTGTTGGAGAGCGGTTTCCTCGCAACCACAATAAACACGCACTTCACCAGCCTTCCAGACACACACTCGGATACCACAGGCCCTGCTGATGATGCAAAAAAAAGGTACAACACGGGGATCGAAACCCACACACACACACACACACACACACACACACCCGCTGTGCTCCCTTCTAAACCCGGCTCTTTGTTGGGTTCATTGTGCCGGGGGTCAGACCGGCACTGCCTGGCGCTGGAATTGCTAGGTAGAGATTGAAGGGAAAAGAAAGCATGCAAGATGACAATGTCTAATTATTCTCCATTCAGGATGAATTTTTGGAGCTGGTCTGGACCACTGGACGGACGAAAAAGGGGGGTGGTAAAAGGTTTTGAAGGATTGCTGCCATGGTAACAAGGCCTAATTGGCCCCCTCAGACTTGACTTGGTCTGACCCGCTATTGACAGCGAAGCCCTTTGGGGTCACGAAAGTAAAACACGACGCTACGAACAATCGTACCATTCAGGATCTAAAGACGTGAGGAAAAGTGAAAAAAGAAAGAAAGAAAGAAAGAAAAACAACCACTAAAAGCATATTAGCATAAGAGATATTTAGGCAAGTGTAAGCAGTTAGTCTGCTCGGAGGATTTAAAGGAATTCAAGACAACAAGTTTGGGCAGCTATAAAAGGGGAATAAAAACACCCCTAAACACATCACTACTCCGATTGTGTGATGATTGGCGTTATTGGCGTTATTGGAAATCAATCCACCATTTTCTGGATGCCATTGTGTGTAAAACAGTGCATGGAAGTTGAGGACATGAGGTGATAAACTGATGTGATGCTTACAGGAGACTCCATTGTTTGAGTCTTTGATCTAGCTAACGGTCCTGATAGCAAATCTACTGTCCACAGCTGCCCCTCCCTCTTCCACTTCCTCTTCTCTTGGTGACCCAACACATTTTCCCAATCTTGGGTTTGGGAGAGGAAGCTGTGACGAGGCAAACCGAAACTCATCGCAAAGGAATGTGAGCATGAGAACCACTCACGAGTAAACATCGACTGTTTGTGTGTGTTTATATACCGAGGCACTGAGGGAAAACTCACCGGCCAGGCGAAGCTGAAAGGCAGCACGATGAGAGCTTTGTCGTTCTCCGCCAAGCTCTTGGATGACACAACATTCCCACCGATCACCGGAGTAGATCCACTGCCGAAACTGCACGGCCCACCGGGGGTCACCCTGGACTGGTACTCCTTAAGGCACAGGCGGAAATATGTGTCGCACTCGTCCCGCGTGCATCTGTTGTTGTCTGCTGCGTTCCGTGTGCCGTCGCAGCACCAGCCGCTCTGCAGCTCCCCGTTGATGTTCCTGACTGACACCACACGCAACTCAAAGTGGCCTGATGTTTCACACAGCTGGGAAAGAGAACGAGAACAAGAACGGAGATGGTTACAGGGGAGAAAAAAAAAACCCCGGACAAACCCTTTATTTTAAGATCGAATTAGTGGTTTATTTTACGACATTTATAGCATGTGAGACAATGGGCATGTCCAAAACAGCCTGGTAGGATGTGGTTCCGAAAACTGGAACCGACCCTATATTTGTCATTCATACTCAGAAATAAACATGCTATAAAGAGGGAATCTGAAACAATGCATTAAAATTAAACTTAAAAAAAATCCTCCAGAGTGGACTGTGCTAAGTGTTCTTCTGATACAGACACTACAATGTTAAAAATCACTACACTGCATTGAGAAAGATGTTTTTGGCGCAAAAAAACCTCCATGAAGGTTCCTGTGGAATCTTACTGAGCTTTCTTCCCATGCATGTTTGGAGAATTTCAGGTTCCTGGATGCTTTTTTTTAAAAAAGGGATTTGGCACCTTGTTAAGAAAAACCACAATTTTTCTCTCCAAACCATTTTTTCCCCCCAGAAAGTGCTTTGTTTTATTTTTAAGCATCTGGTAAATCACAAAAAAAATTAAAATAAACATTAAAGATGATCAACTCTGACACCGAAAAAAAAAAATTCCATGCAAAAAAATCATGGAATGAAAAATTTCTCAAGGGATCTGAAAACAGGGGGTGGGGGGGTCCTGAAGGCTGTAGACTGCTAGACAGCTTTGAAGGTTGGGAGGGAATGTTTCAGGAATGTTTGCAGCAAGGTTTCTGGAGATAATCCAATCCAGAGGAGACATGAAGGATGTTATTTTTTTTTTTTTGTTTGCCTGCTTGTTTAGGTAGGAGCTGCTTTTTTGACAGGATGTTCAGTACTTGGGTTGATTAAAGTGAAGTTCATGCTGTAGCTCTGGGAACTTTTTAAAGCGCTGGTACTTTGGAAAGATGCGCAGTTTAAAATGCTGCAGTAAAATAAAGGGACTCTACAGACACGCGGTTTGTCTTGGGGACGGGGGTTTGGGTTTGCATGGGGGGGAAGAGGTGCGTGAACATTTCCAGGAATGACGCGCATTCGCGCACATGACCTACCTTCACGCAGAAGCAGTGGATCAGGAGATGAACGCAGGCGGCGGCGGTGAAAGTGGAGCTCCGTCTCCGCATGGTGCCGCCTGTCCTGTCCTCTCCTAATGCTCTGATCTCCGGTCAAACTTCAGCCGAAACTCGGCTCGCACAGCAGACCCGCTTCCTCCGCTCCGGTGTGCGCATGCACGGGCGCACGGGCACAACGCGCGCGCGCAATCTCTCTAATGATAAGGATAATGATGATAATATTAAAAAAAATGAATAAATAAAAAGAATAAAACTCCTCCGCGTAAAGGAAAGTCACCAGTGCCGAGTGCGCACCTTCCCGAGGTCGGTTATTCTTCCCCTTATTATTATTATTATTATTATTACTATTATTATTATTATGTCCTTTGGTCCTTCTCCCCTTTTGCTCTCCTTCTCTCAGACTTTTCTTTCAGGTTTTCCCGTTGTCCCACGATGTGCGCCCTCTTACTTGCTCACTCGGACTGCTGCTGGGAAAAAAACCGTCTCCGGTTGTGGGAAAGCGAGCTTTCTTTCTATCTATCTATACCGCGCGTTCACGGACGGAGGCGTGGCCAGAGCTGGTGCCTCATTAATATTCAACATCTTCAGGGGCGGGGCCATCTATCCCAGTGCGCTCGCGCCCGCTAGGCTCACAGCCGTGCTGAGAGTAGAGTCAGTCAGGTGTACAGTGCAGTCCGGCACAAGGCAAACCGCGTATTATTTATGAATATCAACAAAAGTTAGGGAAAGGAGGGCGAAGAGGAGACATGTTGTTAAGAGAATTAAGTTTTATAACCCGTTTTTTCCCTGTGGTTTGAACGCTTTTAAAGGCGTCACGTGACCCAGCTGGCTGTCGGAGTCGGTTAGGTTCCTCAGATTTACCTCAGACAGCTGTGTCTCCTGTGTGGGTACTTTTGTAGCTAATTTCAACCAAAAATCTGTGGTCGAAGCCCAGAATGAGTCAGTTTTACGCTGAACTAACTTTAAAGCAACTAAAGGGTGTATCTTTTTTTGGTTCAAAAACAAAAACAGTACAAGAACAACAGTGTAAACACAGTAAGTTAAAACTAGCGGCCTAGCATAGATGAGGAGTCCACTTTCAAACCATGCTAAGTGAAGTTTTTAAAAAAAAAAAACTAAATAAAAATGAGTAATTTCCCCAATCCTCTTTTTCAGGCACCTGGACGCGCCCCACTGGTAGCCCCACTTTCAAAACCAGCTAACTCATGCTATAAATTACAGCAGAAGAAGCGAAACCCTGCAAGATAATTTCTGTATCTATAAGAAAATCAAACTCTTCTTCAAAACTGACCAACATGACTTAGCAGTTTTTGCAAGTGGACTCCTCAGATAATGTCCGGTATCCAGCTTTTACATTCAACTAAGACTCCAACTTAAAGAGTTTTCATGTTTGGAGAAAATATCATTCATTCATTCATTCTCTGAACCGCTTAATCCTAATTAGGGTCGCTGGGGAGGCCGGCGCCCATCTCAGCCGACTCTGGACGAGGGCAGAGTACACCCTGGACAGCTCGTTGCAGGGCAGAAACACGCTGTCGGCTATGCAGCCTACTCTTGCCGAAAATCAGCAATGGTTCTTTTACATTCCTCTCACCACAGACAGTGAGAGACACGGTCGACCTTTAATAACCCAATTAGCTGCACTGGGGGGACAGCAGTGACATCCCGCTGATAGTGGGGCTCGAACCCTCGACCTTGGGATCAGTTATTGGAGGAAATATATTAGTGGTATAGAGATTGAAGCACTGGCTTAAAGTGGAGCTCCGACAAAACGAACTTCTCCTGATAAAAGGTCTCAATGTCAATTCGTTGTCGATGATACCAGCGATAACGTGATGTCATGCAACCGTCACGTTATGACCGTCCCCTCCCCAAAGTCGTGATACTGCCTGAACGTGTCATGCTGCTGAGATAAGATTTCTTTACCGAAAACCCAGTATCACCACAGGGTCGTGAGATGCCATTCTGCTGGATCCATAAGCACGTTATACTATATATTCATTCCCATTACCATGGTTGTATACCGGCATGACTAACATATCCACAGAGTTCCCACGTGTACACACATGCCGGAGGGACAGATGGAGAGACACTGTAGGCTTTTCTTGAAGTTCCAAAATCTTTAACTTGGTGGTCAGACGCTTTTTCCGTATCAATGGGAGCTCCGCTATTAAATACTGTATATTAAAGGTGCACTATACAGATATTATCAGACTTGTAATGAAGTTTTTATGTTATTATTCATGTATAATTATCTGTAACTATGAATCATCGTGTTTTCCTTTATATCTATACAAGGAGCCATGTTTAGAGTTGCCATGTTGCTCCATCTCATTTCCACTAGTGTTAGGACGAGTAGTTTATCATTATGAGCCATTTCCAAATTGATCTCGTGGCTCGAGATGCTATTCTTCAAGACTTTTATCATCTCTTTTGCATATTCTCAGAAAGCAGCAAAAGCGTACTTTTACGTGTCTACGTCACAGCTCCGAATGGTCACTTGGCACCATTCTGTGTTTACTGTGCTTTGCGCATATGCAACAAGAGAGACGTTTGTGTCCCCATCTACACAGTCAGCACGAATCCTGTTTTCATCTGCTCAGCGTTCATCGTGTCGAGCGTTTTTTCTGCAGCGATTTCACTGTGTATTGGTGTCGGGGATTGTGAAGCTGCAAGGGATGATTTTGTTAAGAAGAAAATTGCAGCAAGCCATGTTGGGGTGTATGTATGTCTTCTAAAAAGTTGGAAAGTTCCTAAAACCCCAGTAAAAATCAATCACAAATGGCGGAAAAGAGGGAAGTATTAAACTGATCCAGATTTCAGATTACAAAAAATAGACCGCCGAAAGGACCATTCCATAATACGCCAATACAGAACCAGCATAACCAGCTTGAAAGCCCCAGCTTCATCGCGCAGCAAGTTAACGTCTGGAAAACAAAGTGTGACGGACAGACGGATGGATGAACAGATGGAACCCATTCCTATAGCTCCAGAGGGGTGGTAGCTAATAAATTACTCAGGTCAGCTTGATAACTCGCTTGTCCCAACCACCGATATCTCGAGCGAGCTGTACATTGCCGATTGCCATACCTAGTTTCTATAGTCACCCAGAATGGACAAACTTTTAGAGAACAACTTCTGCCAATCTGAAAGGACGCACCAGACGTAAGATGAAGAAAAAAGGAGAGAAAGAAAGAAGCTTATTGGTGCTGGCTAACAAGTTTCAGATCACAGATTTTTTCAATATGGTGGGTCATACTAATTACCTATCACACTTGGGAGTATCCTACAGGCTCCTGATGTATGTTCTAGTACACGCATAGAAACGGAGGAGTATTCAAAACTCAGTTGGTTCGACTGAATCGTACATCATGTACTTTTAATTTGTTACCAGTTTAAGAAATTACTGCGCAACGGTCTGGCTAGCATTAGCAGAGCATCTTAGCACTCGGTCAATTATATTAACTAAGGTAAATTTGTTTCCTTCATAACCATACAGTCTTTCTTGTCGACTTACCTACCATTTTTAGGTGGCATTTTAAATAAGTATTATATTGTGTGATCTTATGAACCAAAGGCTGTGCATTTTGGAGTTCTGTGCCACCCAAAGGTCTTTAGAGATGGAGAAATATTTGGGTTGTTTACATGCCACACATTACATCATGCTTTAGCTTCAACATGCTAAACAGCATGAAACAGCATTATAGAACTTATCTGTATTTAAATTTTTGCCCTGTGTGTATCATCCAGGTAGGTTTTCCAGGTAAGTGTTTGACTTACTTTACCTTGTAAAAAAAATTATTAAAGAGAATCTCATTTATTAAACAGGACAAATTCGCACAATTTGCAGAAAAGCACCGAAGGGAGTTGCCGGATCTGTGTGTGATTTTCTAACAGTGCATGGTTACCTTTAATAATTTTAACCAAGAGAAGTCAGAATAATGTAAGGTCACAAAAAGGTACAGAATGACCTGCATGGGCAATCTTTCTTATAAACATCTTCTGACATTCCAAATAAATTAACTCAAGTGGAGAAAATTCTCTGGCTTCCACCACACCCTCTCTTTTTTTGTGCTTCGTTCCTGGTGGAACCTTCACAAGCAAATGCTCTATTCTATCGATTCTGCCAACCCTGTCCTCTCAGCAGTCTTTCTCTGGCGCTTTCAACATTTATTCACTCTTCGCCGTAAGTACTACTCCTACCAGGGCTGAGGGAAGGCTGGAGCCTATCTCAACCTGCTCTTGGTAAAGGCAGGGTACACCCTGAATAGCTCACAAGTCCATCGCAGGGACAACACCCACACACATCCATTCACACTCACACCGAGTGTCAATTTGGAACAGCCAATTAGCCTAATGTGTCTTTGGACTGTGGGAGGAAACCGGAGTACCTAGAGGAAACCCATGCAAGCACTGGGAAAACGTGCAAAGTCCACACAAAAACACAGAACCCAGGACCTTCTTCCGGTGAGACGGATGTGTTAACCACTACATCACCGTTTCCTTCAAGACTTTCATTTACGTGCTTAAAATAGAAAACGTGAAACACGTTCCACATTTTTATGGACGTAATATGCACACACACAAAAAACCCTCACTTCTGTAGGGAAAGATGTTGGTCAGACAGACAGCTAAAAAGTCTCAGAAATGCTTCTGTATTTTAAGTATTTTAATGTTACCAAACAGCAAGATTGATTCAAACAGTTTGTTTACTAATTTTATTTTAGCTTTATTCATGCAATCGGTGTGAAATTCAGTAGCCAATAAAATAGACTGATATATTATGGGCCTGTACTGTGTTTAATAATTGCTGCGTGAGATTATAAACAACTCAACAAAGCCTAAATAAACTGGGTGCTTTAAGCTTTAAGTTCAGCATCAGACACTGAATATGCCTTGTTTTAAATAAATTATTTCCGTATCTATTATATCCACCTGATCTCTGCAGAACATGCCATTATAATCCCAATTAATAAGTGCTGAGGTATCTATAATTCATCAACTGGGACCAGGTTGTAATCCCAGAGCTGGTGCTACAGTGACGGGTGCATCTGTAATGACAGCTGGTTTCTGGGTCGGGATGACAAAACTGGCCCCTTTTTGGAGGGACATATCCTCTTCAATCCATTCCTTCACTCAAGAGGAGGGAAGAATGACAGAAACAGGACACTGACAGGACTCTGTTATCTACTTGAGATGTGCACTGGGGCAATGGTGTTTATTCTGCAATTGGAACAGCTGTGTCTCGCTGCCTTTAAAAAGGAGCTATGAATAGATAATAGCGCTGCGCCTCAAAGGGAATTTTTATGATTATAGGAGGAAATGGAGAAGCTCCAAGAGCAAGAGATGACCAATCACAGCACAGCATTGGAGTTTCATTGATAGATACGAGACATTAGCAGTGTGGCAAAATCCAACCCCAGCTACTATCCAACGTAATAACCCTAATGTCCAATCACATGTTTTGCCTGAAGCATTTCCACACAGCTAATTTCACTCGGCCGACTGGAAAACTGGCTGGTGTGCGTTAAGGCCGTCCGTCCTGGGAAACGCCTTAAGCCAAAATAGGAATCACAGTTTGTTAAGCAGGACAAGGACCCACTGATTGTCGGGTAAGAGAGAGAGAGAGAGAGAGAGAGAGGATCTGCCATGAACAGCATGGAGCTATGACATCAGTGTAGCACAAAACACCAAATGATGAAATGTGATGAATTATGAAATAAAACCAAGCAAAGAATTGGGGCGAGAAAGAGTGCACAGTCCAACCATGAGGACATTACAATGATCTCAAACTAGTGAAAAGCAAAGCAAAATGTCCTCCATCAACATGCACACACTGTAGACCCCTTTTTCTTTTTTCTTTTTTTTTACAATGACAAGCTGAGCTGAACTGAATAGAAAGGAAGGAAAAAAAATCCCCCAGTGATTAGCTCTTTAGCAAGGATTTCCAAAGACGCTGTTTCTCAGACATACGAATCCACAATGTCATCCCAGAAATTCTTTCTCTGTTGCGCCACTCAGATCACATTCCTCCAGTGCCTGTCATAGATGCTGGAATAATATCAAAAATATGGGGTGGGAAAGGGGCATAAAGTGGGGTGGATGGTGAACATGGTCAGCAAATGTTGTTCTGAGCTGCTTCGTTTTGATTTACAGCAATAAAAACATGGATGAGATGGTAGAAATCCAGGGTGGATAAATCTGGAGCCTGTCCTGGGAACACTGGGGGCAGGAATTTGGATGGGCACCAGTCCATCTCAGTGCACCATGCACATACACATTTACATTTAGGAGAAATTCGGCTTAGCCAATCCACCTACCACTAGCACGTTTTTTTGGAAGGTGGGAGAAAACCAAAGAACCCAGAGGAAACCCACATGAAAGTGAGAGAAAATATGGCATGAGGTGCCAAACCACTGTTTTGGTACTTTTTTAAACAAAAGGCCATGCTTAGTAGGCTAAAATAAGAATAATAAAATTGCTTTTTACATGGGATGCTGGTGGGAAGTGAAGCATTCAGGATATGTGGGGATTCGTGGAAGTAACATTAAAAATTTGTAAAACTTTGCATTGCCATAGATCTTATGACAGGCCCTGCCAGCTACTGGTACCATGTAATCCAGTACTACCTACTGCATGGTCGGGGGCACGGCGACTGTGTTCTTTTAGTTGATCGCAAAAATTATTCATTTGCTGATCCAATTCATCCTTTATTAGGGTCACGGGGAGGATCAAACTGAAGTACCCCGAGGAAACGCATACAAGCATGGGAGAACATGCAAACTTCACACAGAAACGCCCTCACCGAGCCTGGGACTTAAAGCCAGAACGTTCTTGCTCTGAGCTGGACATGCTAACCACTACACCACTGTGCCACCCTGGTTGCATAATACTATTTGCTGAAATTGCTAGAAAGATTGTCAAGAAAGAAATGGCTCCATCAAATAAATTTGTCTGGGTTGTTGTTTTTGGAGAGGTTTGGGGCGAATCCTTTAGGCACATGTGCATTTTTAAGCAGCTAAACACATTTTTACAGCTTATTTTCTTGTAACACTTTTAAAGTTGTGGCAAGTTTGAAAGCTTATGTATCTCAAAAAATAAACAAAATTAAGCATGCACAAGTTTTACTTACAAGGCCAAATAAATATGACATGACCCAAAAAGGAATTGAACCTTTTCATGTTTTATCCGGTAGATCTCCTTTTTTTTCTCACGCTGCTCACACATTTTTGTGATTATGAGCAAAACAGGTCAGGGTGGATCAGGTTGGACAATAGCAGCAGAATAACAAATGTATTATTGCCCAATTAAATGCAAAACACGACACTCCGTCGGTGGATCCGCCCATCATGATGCTGCACAATCATTGGTGCTTCCTGTTTTGCCTTTTTTTAATAAATATCTTCTACCACTGATTGATGGCTGCTGATGACTGTAGCCCATCCAATTGATCCACCCTGACCTGTTCACTCACGATGTAGAGGAACGGCGCAAGTCATGTTGATTCCTCTGATCTTTGTAGACTCCACATTAACCCTGTAGGGCATGAAGAGGTGTAGAAAAGAGACAAGTACTGCTTATTTTATTGTTATTGTCAATCAATAATTAATTTTATTAGTTATTAATATTTCGTAATTAATAGTTATTGCCCTGGGATGGCCTGGCGAGCTGTTCAGGGTGCACCCCGCCCTCGCCCAGAGTCAGCTGAGATGGGCACCAGCCTCCCCACGACCCTAATTTGGATTAAGTGATTCAGAAAATGAATGAATGAATTAGTTATTTAATAACATTAAACGAAATTATTGCCAATCAAAAAAATAAATAAATCAAATTTCATCATCTGAGGCCACTGTAATTCTGTAAAAGCGCCGACCAATCTTGTGATCCGCTGGGAAATACCCAATCAAATTCTACCATATCTTCCTGCTTGTGCATGATCCTACCGTGGACAAAACCTGCAGTCAGAGCGGCGCTCGTGGAGGAGAGGGGTGTCTTTGGAGGGGCCTCAGAGGGCAGGGGAGGGCTTAGCCGGTACCCTGAAGAGATGCTACCTTGAAATTTTGCTAGCTTTTCCGATTACCAACACAAGATTTAAGTGAGGTATTTATAGAACTCGATTTAAGACAGCTCTACACTGTCAAAATTTACGGACTACACTCACTCCAGTAAGTTCTAGTCTGCAAAAACTGATTTCAGTGGGGGAAGTACCCCACTGGCAAACGCCCCGACCCCCCCCCGCGG
>JAQMYF010000009.1:20543307-20568934 GCA_030014195.1 Neosilurus mollespiculum | reverse complement strand
TCAAAAGTAATCGATCAGACATGGCATGTTTCTGAAGTTTGACTTCCTTGGTTTTGCACTAAAGACAAAGATTAAGACGTGTTGTGCAGTTTGCACAATGCTAATGGTTTGCACGTCAAGCTCACAGTAAGAAGTTCTTGGGTTCGTCCCGGTCAGAGTGTTTCTGTGTGGAGTTTGTATGCTTTCCACGTATATGCATGGGATTCCTTCGGTTACACTGGTTTCCTCCCACAGTCCAAAGACATGCACATTAGGCTATTTGGCTGTTCCAGACTGCCCCTTGGTGTGAGTGTGAATGGTTTTGTGTGTGTGTGTTGGCCCTGTGATGGTCTGGTGAGCTGTTCGAGATGCACCCCACCTTCACCCAGAGTCAGCTGAGATAGGCTCCAGCCTCTCCACAACCCTAGCAGGATTAAGCGGTTCAGCAAATGAATGAATAAACTAATAGCTATCCACAATATTCCAGCTTCCCATGATCCCTTGCACAAACTATGGGTGAGATTTCAAGTTTATTCTTGTTGTCCAGTCAGCACTAGCTAATACTATAATATGTTTGGCGCTGAAACACATTCATTGTGAATTTCATTTTGACCCCAACAACTCGTCAGGCCATTTCAGGTCTGCTCAGACGAGATAACGTGATAATCTTCCTGCCTCTATTTACAGAGGAATGAGAGAATGATGTGAAGGCATGATCTCAGATAATCTATTCTATTGTACCACGTTTTGCTACTTTACCTAATCTGTCTCTTACGACATTTAAACTGGTTAGTTATGTAATTTTATCAGTTGAGGGAAAACATTGACAATGTTAGAAGAACTGCAAATGAAACCTTAAGCTGTATGTATTTATGTGTTTAAATACTTAAAAGAAAAGAACGTGTTATGCACATACAGGCCCCTGTAAGTTTGAGCTCTAGATCTGCCAAAGTTGGGATGTCAGTGAGCTTCTGTCACCCTAGGTTTATGGGTGGGTCCAGCACGTCGGCACTGGTCAGACCAATCAGAGCTCATTTTCAGCCAGATTTATCAGTGAAAGAAATCACTCTAACTGGCTGCTCTGATTAGTGAATGCGAACGTAAGATTTGACAATGGTGCCGACAACCCAGGGCCAAGTTCTCTAAAAAAGTCTCTATATGAAGCCATCTGAGAATAATAAGCAAACCTTTTTGTCTTTTTTTTTTTTGCCCAAACAAAGGCAACATCTGGAGGCTTAACTCTTGAGGACCCGTTGTCTCTTTACCAGTGAGTTGCCAATTTACCAGTGGTAGTCTTGCAACGGCACCTAAGTGGAATGATCACACATAAATTTGGATCCTTCAGCTTCAAAAAAAAATCCTTCAAAAAAACCTAAAGTTTTTTTCAGAAAAATATTTTTACCCCTCAGACCAATGAGCGTGAAGGGTATATCATCATGCGCAATGTCCTCCCATCTGTCCATCCCCAGATGCATTCTGTGCAAAAACGCCATCACCAATCTCAAAAATACCATCACCAAACTCAAAAACGCCATCACCAATCATCACCATTTTTGGTGTGGATGTGCTTATTCATCTTCATCTTCCTCAGCTTGATCCAGGGTCAGGTCATGGGGGCAGCAGCCTAATGTGGCTGTAATGACCGTAACACAGACTGGAGGTGAGAATGATGGAAATTGAAAAACATAGAGGTGAAACTCAACTTACTAAAGATGAGTCACAGCCAAAATTTAATGTTTAACACATAACCTTCAATGAGGATGCAGTTGAGCAGTTCTTCGCAGACTTGGAAAACACAGCCGTCAAATACGACTGGCACAAGAACCAATGGCCATCTCTACTGCAAAGTGCATTGAAAGGCAAAAGCCAAGAAGTGCTCATTTCACTTTTGTCAGGCTTACCACCAGAGATTCAGGAACTATCGCAAACCAGATAACCACACTTACATGCAGTTCATGCACTGTTCGACAGATGGTGCAGATCAAGTCAAGTCGACAGCCTCGACAAAATAAGGCAAGTGATACTGATTGAAGAATTCCAGAGATGTGTCCGTGACGACATCAAGACGCACCTGAATCAACACAAAGTTCACACGCTTCGAGATGCGACCATCCTCGCCGATGACTATGTCCTTACCCAAAAGGAAGTCTTTGCGAAGAGAATTGATGACTACGACAGGCCAAGGCCTTACTCTGATCAAAAAACCTGAGTCCTCCAGCAACCATCATAAGCCCAGCGTCCAAGAAAAGAAATTCAAGAAAGACCAGACCAGATCAGGTCCTACATGTCAATATTGTAAGAAACAAGGTCACATAATGACCGAATGTTATACTCTAAAAAGGAGAAAACAGCCTATTGCACTTTATCTCCTCTAAAACGCCTTATGAAAGTAATAGTATGTTATTCAAAGGTTAGGTTAAGCAGTCTGACATTAGAAAGGAATACGTTCCTTATGTGTCCAAGGGCACAGTGTCACTTGTTGGTGTAACCAATCCAGTACTGATCAAAATCTTACGAGATACTGGGGCAGCTTAATCTATTTTACTAAAAGATGTATTACCTTTAGATTCGAGTTCGGCCACCGGTATATCTTCAATGTTACAAGGTTTTCAGGGTGGTTGTATTACAGGTTCCCTACATAATATTATGTTAAAGTCAAACTTAGTATCAGGTCCTGTGGTCGTTGCTGCCATGCCCTACCTAGGAATAGAGGGTATTTCATTACTATTGGGAAATGATTTGGCGGGTGTCAGGTATTGCCACAGAGTAGATGCCGAGATCAAAGCCTATGAACCAATCTCTTTGGTGCTGCTCTTCCCGAGGAAGAGTTGGCTAAAGCCCCAGTCGGTGATCCTGTCAGAGATGGAGTGCTGATGAGGAAGTGGAGACCCCCAGATGTCCCAGCTTCCAAAGATTGGGCAACAATACACCAATTTGTAATTCCGAAGGTGTATTGTCCCAAGGACTTAAGATTGGCACACAGAGCCCCGCTCGGAGGCCATTTAGGTATAAACAAAACTCACGAGACACTTCTATTGGCCGAAGATAAGACATTCCGTATGTAACTTCTGCCAAACTTGAAACACGTGTCAGATGGTTGGAAAGCTGAATCAGAAGAATCCCGCTGCATCTCTGAAGCCTATACCTGCCCTTGAGGAACCATTCAGTAGGGTGATCATTGACTGGGTTGGTCCCCTACCCAAGACTAAATTCGGCAATCAATACCTGTTAACCATTATGTGTGCATCCACATGTTTTCCAGAGGCAGTCCCCTCGAGGAGTATAAAAACTCCTACCTGAACCTGAGGAAGCCCTGCCTTGAAGCTAAATGAAGATTGTCCAGTGAGACTGAACAACTCCGATATCTTATCCAACCTACCATTGAAGCTAAGCCATTTACCACACAAAGACAAACGTGAACTGGCCGATCTCCTGGTAGAATTCAAGGCATTATTTCCTGATGTGCCTAGCTTGACCCACATCACCCAACATGACCTGGACGTTGTAAATGTACGACCTATCAAGCAACATCCATACCGCGTCAACCCCCACAAGGCTGAATTAATACAGAAGGAAATCTCTTACATGCTGGAGAATGACATAATCGAGCCAAGCAAGAGCGACTGGGCCTCACCTTGTGTCTCGGTTCCTAAACCAGATGGTTCACTTAGGTTCTGCACCGACTACTGGAAAGTAAATGCACTGACGAAGACCCACTCATATCCGTTACCAAGGATAGAAGACTGCATAGACAAGATCAGTAAGGCGTGTGTTCCGCTTACGGAAAAAGCCAAAGAAATATCGCTTCCCCGAGCGACTTCTACCAATATATAGTAATGCTCTTCAGTATGAAAAACTCGCCAGAGAATGATGAACCAATGTCTAGCAGGCCTTGACGGTGTTGGGGTGTACATAGATGACATCGTTATCTGCAGCGACACCTGGAATGTATGAAGGAGGCGTTCTAATCAGATGCCCGAGCCACCTCAACTGGCTCCTCTTAATGTGGAGTAGCAGCGGTTCTACTCTGAGCTCCTCCTGGATGGCCGAGCTTCTTACCCTATCTCTCAGGTAGAGCCCCACCACCCAGCGATGGAAGCTCATTTCAGCCGCTTGAATTTGCATTCTTGTTCTTTCAGTCAATACCCAAAGCTTGTGACTATAGGGCAGGGCAGTGGTGGCTTAGTGGTTAAGGTGATGGCCTACTGATCCGAAGGTCAGCAGTTCAATCCCTACTATCACTACTGTTGGGCCCTAGAGCAAGGCCCTTAACCCTCAAATGCTCAGTTGTATTAAAAAAAAAGATAATTGTAAGTCTGCCAGATGCTGTAAATGTAAATGTACTATAGGTGACGGTTGGAACATAGACTTACTGGTAAATTGAGATCGTTGCCTTCTCAGCTCAGCTACTTCTTCACCACAAAGGATTGGTACAAGCTCCGCTTTTCATCAGAGGCTGCACTGAAACTCCATCCTTCCCTTACTTGTGAACAAGACCCTGAGATACTTGAACTCCTCCACTTGGGGAAGGACCTCATTCCAGACCCAGAGGGTCCATGCCACCCTTTTCCAGCTGAGAATCATGGCCTCGGACTTGGAAGTACTGATGAGGTGGGGATGTTGGGAAAGCATATGCCTATTGGTTTTTGTCATGGTCTGATACGCAATATGGCCGCCACCTTGAATTTGCATTCTGCACATTTAATCGAAAATGCAGTCACTGCTCATCACCAGTTTTGGTGTCCATCCTGGGACTGGGCATACGTTTTATAATGTGGCGTTTGGGCTGAGGGACATTGTCTGATTTGCGGGGCTATTTTTTACAGTTCATTCAGTTCTACTACAACATGGCATAATACAATTAAAGGCTAATGAGGAAAAACTAAGCTAACTGTAGTTCTTTAGTGAAAGCACCGGGAAACACTCACCATCTGCTATCAGCTAGTAGAGTCA
This sequence comes from Neosilurus mollespiculum, assembly GCA_030014195.1. Lineage (NCBI taxonomy): Eukaryota > Metazoa > Chordata > Actinopteri > Siluriformes > Plotosidae > Neosilurus > Neosilurus mollespiculum. The sequence goes on along the minus strand of JAQMYF010000009.1, from coordinate 20,564,002 downwards.
CTTTCACCAAATATCAGACATTTCACCAATAATGATTTATTCAAGGTTGGGATGGTGATGTAGTGATTAGCACCTCCGCCTCACAGCAAGAAGGTCCTGGGTTCAAGTCCCGGGCTTTTCGTTTAACGATATGCACATTAGGCTAATTGGCTGTTCCAAATTGCCCCTTGGTGTGAGTGTGAATGGTTGTGGGTGTTGTCCCTGTGCTGGACTGGCAAGCTGTTCAGGGTGTACCCCTCCTTTGCCCAAAGTCAGCTGAGGTTTCCAGCCTCCCAGCCACCATTATATGATTTTTTTTGGAGAAGGAAACATCTGATGAACTAAGATCTGGATAAAGGAGTAATGGGTGTGGGTTTCCAAAACTATTATTAAAATGGGAAAGAAAGAGAGAAAGTGGGAGGTCCATATTAGGCTTGCTCTGCCATTTAGTGATGATTTTTGTGCTGCAATACTTTCAGGAAACAGCCCAGATCTAGGATCAATATTTGCCCATTAAATAACATCAGTGAGATAGATTCCTAGGAAGTCATAATTTTTGTGCAGTGTTTGTGACCGTTACATTTGGCAGCCCTTCATTACTTTAGGCAAATATAAAGGCAGCGTTGCATGTGAGCTTCTCAGTGCAGCCAAACCCATAATCCTGTTCATCAGAATTTCAGTCAACAGGACTGCGTTATCTGATGTGAAAGGTTTCCTTCTGGGTATTCTGGTTTCCTCCCACAGTCCAAAGAGGTGAGGATTAAGCAAAGTGACTGCTCTAAGTTACCCTTAGGTGTGAATGTGTTAGATTAGCAACCTACCCAGGATGTACCCCGTCTCTTGTCCAATACCAGCTGGGATTGGCTCCAGCCTTCCCCTGGAGTCGGCCCTGACAGATACGCGGCTATACATAGATAATGAATGGATAGGTGGATGTAGCTAGAATCTGAGATAACTTATTAAATCTTATCGTGCAAGTTATTGTAGCACATTGAGAGTTTACTTGAGCCTAGTATTTTTATTTATACAGTATAAACCTCTACATTACCAGCCACTAGTACAGAATCCATTTCCTAGTATACTTTATTTTATTTTACTGATTAGCTTTCAAGTTTACAGTTAATCACATTGTGGAAAACTGATGCAATAAAAATGTTGGTCAAATTCTGTGTTAGATTGTGCAATAACACTTTTGTTCATAAGTGCTGCAATTCTCATTATACAATAAAGATTATTTCACAATAAGACCTACCTTGTGGGAAAGTAATGACTTGAAATGTTTTTTTTTTTTAAAGGTGGGAGTGCCTCACATCTGAATCAGAAATTACAATCACACACTGAGATTTTAGTACAAAATGATTGACTCTTGGAAGCATGGTGGCATAGTAGATAGCACGTCCGCCTCACAGTAAGAAGGTCCTGGGTTTGAGTCTCCGACTCGACGGGGCCGTTTCTGTCTGGAGTTTGCATGCCCTTCCCATGCTTGCATGGGTTTCCTGTGGGTCCTCCTAGTCCAAAGACGTACACGCTAATTGTCTGTTCCAAATTGCACCATTTTAATGAATGAATGAATGAATGTCCCATGTAATGGGTAGACCACTTAGTGGTACACTCAGTGTCTGTCTGTTTCTGCCTGTCTGTCACTATGTCCTGCTACAGGTGGATGGAAAGCCAAAAGGGAAAAAAGCTTATTAACCGCCCTGGTACATCCCACCCATTCAGCTTTATGGACTGCTTCTAGTTCATTCATTATCATTACTGCTTATACTTTTTAGGTTTATAGGCAAGCAGGAGCCCATCCCAGCCAACTCCGGGCAAAGGCAGAGTACACCCTGATGAGTTCAGCAGTCCAGTGCAGAGCCAACACACACAACCATTCACACTCACACCTTGGAGCAATCCAGAATAGCCTAATGTGGATGTTTTTGGACTGTAGAAGGAAACCAGAGTACCTGGAGGAAACCCATTTAAACACAGGGAGAACATATAAACTCCACACAGAAACACTCTTGCTGACCAGGAGGCTCAAACCCAAAACCTTTTTGATATGAGGTGAGCGTGCTAACCACAATCCCTCCGTGGCCCAGCGCCTCAACTTCCAAATGAAGTACTAGCTAAATTGGTAAGAGTATCTGTGATACTCTTGCCAGAAGTTCTATGTTTGGACTGAATTCTACCTTACTTGTACGTCACCCTGGATAAAAGCATCTACCAAATGAACAAAGGTAAATGTTAATGCAGGATTAGCTTCTGCTCTTCAGAATCTTATGAGTGGACACCAAGAGCCTGATTTTGTAGCGGAAGTCAAGTCAGTAAAAGTCGTGTGTCTGTTCATTATCTTCTGTCTTTCTTTCTTTCTTTCTTTCTTTCTACCCTTCTTCATGCACCTTGGCAAGCGAAAAACATGGCTGCTGTTAGCTAACCGACATTGTGTCAGCCTGTGGAGGTTGTTTGGGGACAAAACAGAATTAATTGAGGCTGTTTAAGTCTCTTTGCTTTGGGAGATGAAATTGCTTGAGAGAAGCCAGACACAGCAAATAGTCAAACACACACACACACACACACATAGTTGATCTTTGGCTAGTACATCCTTTTGTAACTTTTCAGCAAAAGACCCTTGGGCTTGGATAAAAGATTTAGTAAAAATTCTAATAAAATGTCTGATTGAAAAAAAAAACTTTAATGGGTATTTCACGGAATAAAGTCCATTGTTTTTATATGCTGCTTTGTTAATATAGTGAAGTTCTGCCATCATATTATTAGACATCAAAGCATCTTTATAGTTTTCCCACGCCAGAAGATCAGTCAAATATAGAAGTAAAATTCCCAGACGAATACTGGTTGAATTTGGTGACCTCCTGATTGGAAGATTAGGAGTTCAGATCCTAGCACCATCAAACTGTCCCTGTTATGTCCTTGAGCAAGAACCTTAACCCTCAACCTTGCAGTCTCAATTTTAAGTCGCTCTGGATAAAACCATCCAAATGAGCAAATGGAAACAATAAAAATATTATCATTTTCCCCCCTTTCCATCTTAGCAGAGATTTCTTGAGTAGATAATGTCACATCCATGATGGGTTCTTACCTTGTACCCAGGATTTCCTCTACATCTACTGCAACCTACACCAAGATAAATAATGGAATGAATGAATGAGTGGTGCATTCGACTTAGATCCTTAACATGGCTTACATGTAACTGATCATTTAAGGAGCTTTGTCACCATTTGTACCCAAATTTGCTGCCCAAAAGTCATATAAGTATGCAGTGAACATCCAAAATACTTATAGTCATTCGTTTATTCTCTGAACTGTTCATTCATCCATTCATTTTCTAAGCTGCTTAATCCTAGTGAGGGTTGCAGGGAGGCTGGCCCATCTCAGCCAACTCTGGGCAAGGGCAGAGTACACCCTGGACAGCCCGCCAGGCCATCGCAGGGCAGAAACACGCTGATGGCAACCCAACGGCCTACTCTTTACGAACGATAGCAATGGTTCTATAACATTCCTTTCACCACAGACAGTGAGAGACATGGCTGGCCTTTGATTACCCAGTTAGCAGCACTGGGGGGACAGCAGTGACAACCAAGTGATAGTGGGGCTTGAACCCCTGACGTTCGGATCAGTAAGCCAGCACCCTACCACTGGGCCGCCACTGCCCAAAAATACTTTTATGTGTTTGTGAAATAACATTTCAACTTGCAAATCTTAGACTTAGACTTAGACTTAGATTCATTTGTCATTCAGATATACAGGTGTATACAGAAGGAAATGTCGTTGCATTTGCTCGCTACAGTATAAGAGATGAAAAAAATCACATGAAAATATGAAATATAGACAGTATTTAAAAAAACAAACAAAAAAAAAACAACCATATATAATATTATATAAATATATAATAAAAAGCAATGTACACAGTTTAAAAATATGCAATAAGGAGAGTATAACAGTATAGTGAAAAATGGCAAAAACTGTGCAAAATATATAGAATATAGTGCAAATGCAAAAACTGTACAAAATGTAATAAATTGAGGTTTAAAGTTGCATTAGTGCAGAGAGTAGAACAGTCGGTGGATTTGTGCAATCTATGAATTTAAGAGTCTGATGGCCAGGGGGAAAAAACTGTCCGTGGTGGGGGTGTATGGCATCCTTGACGATGTTTCTGGCCCGAGACACACATCGCTGAGGGGCAATGTCCTGCACAGAAGGAAGGGAGCACCCGATGATTTTCTTAGCTGTTCTCACCACTCTCCTAATGTTCCTCCAGTCGGTAGCAGTGCATCCTCCGCGGGGGGCTGGGGCAGGTGGGCTCTCCTTATCCGTCTCAGGAAGTGCAGGCGCTGCTGTGCCCTCTTAACCAGAGACGCAGTGTTCACAGACCAAGTGAGGTCGTCTGTGATGTGCACCCCCAGGAACTCGGTACTGCTAACCACCTCCACGGCCGTGTTGTTGATGAGAAGAGGAGCGTGGCTGGGCTGGATCTTCCTGAAGTCCACAATGATCTGTTTGGTCTTGTCGACGTTCAGGATCGTCAAAAGGAAATCAAAAGGAGTTTTTAAACCCGACACAGTTAAGTTTTTGAACCCGACACAGAGTGAAATAAATTGCTACAAGGATTTTTTGAAATCATGTTTGGCTGAACAGTTTCCAAAGATTGAAATCCTATAGCACATTCCTAGCAGGTTTGTTATATGAGCCTGATTTATATGTAGTATCCTTTATTAACCAAATTTCCATCTATATAAATGATTGATTTGATAATCCAACTAATGTTATTTAGGCCATTCTCTTCAAACAGCCATCACCCCTTTTTTCTACATCCATTGTCATTAAAGGAACTTGTAAAAAGGATTATACATTTTCCTTTTTTACTCCTAAATCAGCTAAAGCATGCTGGTTGTCTTTGGTTTTTTTGTACTTAGCTTTGTGCCAGAGCTACCAGGCTAACATGTTCCTGTCACATATATTGCACACCAGTTTCGCACCCCAAAAATGGACAAATTCCTGGTATTGTTGTGCGATGGAAAATGCCATCGTAGACCTTTGTAATGGAGTTTTTAACAGCCTCAAAATATTTCAGGTAATTCTCGAAAGCAGGTCCATTTCCTAGATCTGTTTTGTGAGGCCCAATGTTGTCTTACGGGTGTGTTATGACAGACATATGAATTTCATACATGTTTTAGATTATCCAGTGCGTTCGGGATAGTACGATTTTCTTACATTTTTCAACATTGTTAGGTTGAGGTGTACGCTCGTACCCCAACCATGTGTCACAGAAATATTGTAAGAGGATTTTTTTTTTGTTGTTGAATTACAATTTATAAACATTGAATGATCTGACTTACAGTAATAATTAAATAATAATTATGATAATAATTATTATGATAATAATAATAATAATAATAATAATAAGTTTGGGGGTTGGGCAATCAAAAATCGAAATAGATAAAATAATAATTCATTCATTTATTTTCTGAAGTGTTTAATCCTAATTACGGTGATGGGGAGGCTGGTGCCCATCCCAGCTGAATCTGGGCGAGGGCAGAGTACACCCTGGACAGCTCGCCAGGCCATCACAGGGCAGAAACACACTGACAGCTATGCAGCTACTCTTTACGAAAATCGGCAATGGTTCTTTTACATTCCTCTCACCACAGACAGTGAGAGACATGGCCGGCATTTGATAACCCAGTTAGCTGCACTGGGGGGACAGCAGTGAGAACCCGTCGATAGTGGGGCTTGAACCCCCAACCTTGGGATGAGTAATCCAGCACCTTACCACCAGGCCACCACTGCCCCTTAAAAATAATAATAATAATAATAATAATAATAATAATAATAATGCACATTGTTTATGAAATAATAAATTGCACATTGTTTATGAAAGGGCTCAAGCAGTGGAAGCCTGTCTTACCCCAAATATTAAATCAAATAGATTAAACTCAACCCATGTGATTCATTTTAAAATAAAAATTAGTGAAACTTTCTTGTGGTACGGACGACCCAGAGCAGACTAAAGTGGTGATAGAAAAGATAAATGTGTAAATCACATCACTTCCAGATTTCCAGCACAGTTTCACCCTCAAAGATTAGAAGGTAGATCCTGAAGTGATTCCAATCTTTAGATTTTTGCTTGTCCAAGATGACCACCCCCCTGAAGTTTGTTTTTGTTTTTAGATTACAGTAAGTCTCACTATGACCTAAACCACATCAGCAAAGCTTCGTGACATCACAGAATTATTGGATGTGGTTTGTGTTGTACACAATGGACTGGTTATTACTTGTTTGCTGCATTGGCCAAATAGCTGCAGTGCAAAAATTAAAGAAACAAAAGTCAGACACTAAACATGTCTCGGATGATCGAATGCATTTGTGGTAAAGGGAACATTGTGTACGTTTAATTCGTCGCCAAACCGTTTCATTGATGTGAGATGTATAAAACTCTGAAATGGCAAGTTCATGCATCATTCGTTCATTTTCTATTCATTTGTAGAACCACTTTATCCCTAATAGGGTTGTGGGGAGGCTGCATCCTATCTCTGACAGCTCTGGGCAATGGAGAGGAACACCCTGAACAGCTCACCAGCCCATCGAAGGGAAACACACACAACCATGTACACTCACAGCTGGAGTAACATGGAACAGCCAATTAGCCTACTGTGCATATTGTTGAACAGTTGGAGGAAACCAGAGTACCTGGAGAAAACCCACACAAGCACAGGGCATGGAGAACATGCAAACTCCACATAGAAACGCCCATGCTGAGCCCGGAACTCGAACCCAGGACTTTTTTTGAGGAGGACGTGCTAACAACTACGCCACCGTGCCACCAAGTTCATTGCCATATGTGAAAGCCATATCATGTACACATCAAAGTTCTTTAAGGACAATATATTAAACTCTGCACCAAAAAAAATTTAATAAATAATACTCATTCAATTTTGAGAGCACAAGCATGGCGGACGCAGGGTTATTTGTCAGTGGGATTTGATGATTTGATTAAAATAAAACAATTTTTAAATGTACGGGAGTTATGGAAGACAGATGTCTTGTGGTTTGAGACTTTAATTGCGTTACCAAAACTGGAATATCAAACTGACATTTCGAAAATATTATATGATTTATAACTTTTCAAGGCAACATAGGATCAGCCTTGGGGTAAATGATGTTGGCTACTGAAAGGCACATGTGTTCTTGACACCATGCATACATCTTTCCAGCTTTTTTTTTTTACCATCGCGCCACAAGAATGCAGGACATTACTTGGTTGGGTCTCACTGAGAGGTTCTGAGTCAGATAATAAGGACTAATGCTACAGCCTTATTACAGAACAGCAGGCTTTATTACGAGAAGACAATTGAACACTACATAAAATTTCATCGTTCTGGAGACGTCTTTGAGGGACACGGTACTAAAGTCTGACAGTGCAGGAATGCTGCTATGACAAGATGATGACTCGCTGCAATGCAGCGAACTTTCTTCAGTTCACTCTGTAAACCATTTCACTGCTATTTCTACTGTTACTGCGGATCAACAGTGCTAGTGCTACATGGGTAATACACATGTTCCCACAGCCAACATTTCAACTTTGATTTAATATTTATGATTATATTTGCAGATCGGAGTCTGGAAGTATAAAGAAGAATCGTAGGTGATGCTTTTTAAAAAAAATAATGATATAATATTTAACATAATCTCAGCTACCTTATTATCATTACTTATTGATTATTTATTATATTTTCAACAATAAAGTGAGGCCAGCTATGCTGTAGGGTTTGGAGATGGTAGCGCTAGCAAAAAGACAAGAGGTGGACCTGGAAGTGGCAGATATGAAGATGCTGTGATTTTCTCTAGGAGTGACAAGGCAGGACAGCACAAGTTGAAGTGTTTGGGGATAAAGTGAGAGGTCAGACTGAGATGGTTTGGACTTGTGCAGGGGAGGGGTGAAAGGTATATTGGTAGAAGAATGTTGAGGATAGAACTGGCTGGTAGGAGGAGAGGAGGAAGACCAAAATGCAGATTTATGGATGTGGTGAGGGAGGACATGCAGGTGATTGGTGGGATAGAGAAGGCAAAGCAAGATGGAGAGGGATGATCTGCTGTTTCGATCCCCAACGGGAACAACCACAAGGAGAAGTTTTGAACAATTAAAATTCTGCTAGCTGATGCCTAAAACGTTATCACATTACAAAAATACCTTAAAACAAGCTTGTGAAGTCCAGTGGATATTTTTGGAGAAATACGCAAAATACACAAAACTATAGCTGTGATTAAGTGCATGTTGGGCCTGTGATGGACTGGCGAGCTGTTCAGGGTGTTCACCATACCTTCGTCCAGAGTCGGTTGAGACAGGCTCCAGCCTTCCTGTGGCACTAATAGGATTAAGTGGTTCAGAAAATGAGTGAGAGAGAGAGAGTAATACTTTTATAAGGTGGCACGGTGGAGTAGTGGTTAGCATGTCCGCCTCATCGGGCTTTGCGAGGGCGTTTCTGTGTGGAGTTTACACGCGTAACTTTCCTCCGGGTACTTTGGGTTTCCTTCCACAGTCCAAAGGCATGCACATTAGGCTGTCTGTTTCAAATTGCCCCTAGATATGAGTGTGAATGATGTGCAGTCTATGTTTTGTGTGTTTTATGTATAAGTATGTGATCAATGCTAGATAAGTAATTTCTTACTGAAATTACCGTGTATTACCGTGTAATTTCTTTAGATTTCATGCTGTTTCAGAACAATGCAAGTTAGAAAAGATACTCAAAACTAGCAGGCATGTTTTCACAACCCAAACATACCAACAAACATCACTGAAAACTGTTTACAAATGAATGATTCCTTAAGATATGCCAGCATTTGATTTTGTTTGCATGCTTTGAGAAAAGGCTCACATTCCCCCTCTAGACGTACAGATATTATGATGTACTTTATGTTTAACATGAGTATCAGTGACCTGTGCACTGGAGAATTTGAAAAATTTTATCAAATGCTTGTTGTGACAGTAACTCCATGTTCATGTTATGATCACAGCCCTGAGAACAGTTAAACGCTGTTAATGAGTGCAAAGAAGCTCTTATTATTGTTGGCCTTGGTCCAATGAGAACAAGGCGTAGCCAACCACCCAAACCACATGCTAGTGTAATAACCCTATATTCATACCAACAATGACATGCATTTCTTTTTCTTTTCTTTTCTTTTCTTTTTTTTGAGATTCACCCTATTTCCTTCTAATTTGGTTGTTTGCTGATACTCCATCATGTGGACAATCCACCACGGATGCTTGTATGAGATACATGAAGCAACTACATATTTTTAACTGCTGCTTAACATTAAATCATGGCAGCAGAACACGTTAAAGGCTCTTTATTTGCACTTGGACCCATTTGCACGTGTAATATTAAAAATCATTGTAAAATATATTTCCATGCAATTGTATGTGCAACTTAATAACTGTGTAAAGTGTAAGACAAAATTATAGTAAAGACAATTTCAGTAGATTACAAAGCGCTGACACTTTCTTTTTTGACTTTACTCATACTAACATTGCCGATTTTCTGGCATGAAAGTCAGAAATATCTGGTCAAGTTAGGTTACCGTCTTCACAAATAAATATTACAAATTTGTTTCACAATTTTGGAGTGAAAAGGATGTTTAAGGTGTGGTTTTGCTAATTTTGACACAAAAAAAATCGCCTTTTTAATGGGATGGGCCTCTGAACATAACGTCTGTCAAGATCCATATATTTGATATCTTGGTCTATATGATGTTCATACCGGCAAACTGTACTTGGTTTTAGTAAAGTGGACAGAAGGTAGCACTGGTTGCACTCAGTAAAAAAAATTGTCCTAAAAAATCCATACAGGTGGTTCTAACATCATGAATAAAACACGGGTGAGATGTCTGTCAAATCAATTACATGTTACGTTCATTTATAAATCGGTTCACACGTCAGTGGAAAAAACCCTTAAGCCAAGACCGAGTCTCATGAATATTTATTACATCTGGACATGCTCAGTGGACACTTTTCCGACTTCCTTCCGCCACGCGGGGTCATCTTACAAACGAGGGAAGTTTGTCCGTACCGCTGGTTACGTGTTACATGCATTCACGGTTTTTGTCACATATAATTGATTCGGATTGTGCAGATTGTATTTAAATGATGTCACTACGTATTAAACATGAAACCATTCTAGCAGCAGTGTAATATTTTTTGTTTGGCCATTTTGTAAAACAAGTAATGCTGGTTTTATTCTCAAAGTGACAGACTTCGCTCAAAAATAACATAATCTTGACGGACAAGCAGAGTCTGTCATGTCACATGATATTTATTGTGACACAAAACTATAAATTGGCAGGATGTTTGGAAACAATATAAACATGAAGTACATGTGTGTGCAATATTAAAACCCCATGTGATTGTAATAGATACAGAGCTACTCAAAATAAGTGATTTTAGCCAAAGGTGACAATGTTATGTGATGCGTCCGTCAATGTTACGTGACATTAATTTAAAGTGGCTTCAGAATTTATTCTGTGGATGATATTATCTTTTAATGACTATTATTGTTTTCTTTAGAGTCCTAACTTTGTAAGTTAAGAAAATTTTTGATTGTTTGTATGGTTTTAAAAATTTTAATAACTGGCCCTCCAGAATGTACCCAAAACAAGCATAATAATGCATCATAATGAGCCTAAAAGGAAAGTGCTAACTGCCCCCTCCTGCATACAGGACCAGTTATTGATCATCAACAATGACGGTGATATGAGCAGTATTCATCATGATCCATTATTTGTTTGGTGCGGAAGTGGGTGGGGCAATCACTGTGAAAAGCTTGAAAAGGGTTAAAAATGGTATTGATCTCTCATCTCAGAACCCTAACCCACAATATATTTTAGAAACCTGAAACAACACACTGTAATGTTCCATCTCCTGGACTTTTGATTTGACTCTGCTCAGGTAGGAGGAGCTTGATTAAATTCGGGTTGACTCCAGCTGCGGGCAGTTATCTTGCTTTATTCCCTACAACCTTTTTTTGGTTCCAGGCATTTGTTGTTTACTGCAGCTCCAAATCCAGAAAATAAAACAATGATGTAATTGCAATCTCCATCTGGAATTTTAATTTTTACTATAAAGATGTAAAATGAGTGGTTGTGCATACATTCAGTACCAGACTATGTTGTTTGTGTGGTCTTTTTGCCCCGCCCAGACATTAAAACAGTAAAACAAGGTGGAAACACCCACTAGCAAAGAAGAATAAGAAAAAAAAACAAAAATGTCAGCTTGATAAATAATACATGAACATAAACCTCTTACAATACTATTAATGCCGCCATCACATATTTACGATTTGCAGAACATATGACTGATTTCTATGAAAGGTTGGCATACACTGAACTATCGATGTTATTCCAGTTTCGAACGTATACATAACTTTTTAGTAACAGAACCTATTGGAAAATTATAGCTAAATAATATCAAACTTCACTCCAATGTATATTGACGTATTGTAGACGTATCTGACGTGTTCTGGACGACCACAGAACTTTTACTGAAAGTCTTTCTAACTTAGAGCTAGCGTATTATGGGAGTATTGGCCACGTTAAGGGGGATTGGAATTTAAAATGGGGTTCAAATGAGGAACCGGTCAGTACACCTCAAGACTCCGTGGGGAGCAGATGTCCATGTCATTCGACAGATGGAGGACCGGCAAGGCTGAGATGAGAATACCTACTAGCTGTCCTTCGACATCGGCGTGACGGTGATGTTGATACTGCGATGCCTAGTGCAGATCTGATTCGAATCAGTGTGCCTTTTATAGGCTACGTCATGTGTTCGATCGTCGGGGACACACTGCTGCATAAGCTAGGTTATCATTGGTATAAGTTATATGTATAGCGTAAAGTATGCTAAACATTATATTCAACATATGAGTAACTTACAGATAAGGCGTGTGAACAATCGCATAACTTACCTACAACTTATAGCCAGCATAGACGGAACCTATGAGCCATACGCAAGCAGACCTTGCCGTACTACGACTTATACCAGTGTGCTGTTATCTTACATAAAATTTATCCATAACTTACTCAAAATACATCAGTGTATTTGCCAAATTTCTCATACGTCAGCATACGCTGGCTAAATCGTCAATGTGTGACAGGGGCTTATTATTCATTCATTCAACTGCTTAATCCTAGTAGGGCCTGGAGCCTATCTCTGCCAACTCTGGCTAAGGCAGTGCACACCCTGAACAGCTCACTAGTCCATCACGGAGACAACACATACACAACTGTTCACATTTACACCCAAGGGCAATTTGGAACAGCCAGTATTCCTAATGTGCATGTCTTTGCACTATGGGAAATCATGCAAACTAAAAAGGAAATCATGCAAACTAAACACAGAAACTTCCTCGCTGATCCCGGGACTTGAACCCCGGACTCATTCCACCGTACTTTTAACATGCTATACTACATAGATTCCCGTTTAGAAACACTACAGTGCATTGTGTTGTGTGTTACTATGACATTCAATAGTGATTCCTCAATGTGTACGGAGGCCGAAGTGGGTCACAACACTGGAACTTTATGGTGAGCAGTTAATGGATGTGGTCTTGAGTTTGTCGTGGGCTGACCGTGTTTAGCCTGTAAAATGTGAGTGCATGTGTGTGTGAGAGAAAGAGAGAGGGAGAGAGAGTTCAGTCTCTTTCTGTCCCCCCAAAACCCCCCCGTCTGCCTGCGGAAAACAATAAACACTCGGAAACATGAGCCGGCGACAACAGCGGAGTTCAAAACGCGCATCTGGACCGCAGCGGGGGAAATGAGAGAATCACTGGGAACAAACCAGAACGGGCCTCAGTGAGACACACAAACACACACACACACACACACACACACACACACACACACACACACACACACACACACACATACCATACAATCCCATGCAGGCATGCCCATATATACATGGATACATATATACAACATATACATCCCACAACATCTTGAAATTGTTTTATCATGTTTTAACAAGAAAGGAGGGATTGGGAATTGTATCACACACACACACACACACACACACACACACACAAGCACACACACATTTGGATCAGAATTCCCAATGCCTTCACACAACAGCTCCATACACTGGGGTCAGAGATCAATTAAGGTTACTGAGCGTGTGACCTCTCGTCACCCCCGAGGCTAAACTGCGAAGATGGCAGAGAGTTGGTGTGTATACTAGAACGGGGCTTTCCACCTCTGTGGGAACCTGTGCAGACTCTGACAGCAGAGAGATGAAAAATGTTAACCTGATAAGCCTTAATCTGAAACCAACTAGTGGATACAGGATGTGTCTGTTCCCACGAACGTGTATGTTTGTGTGTGTGTGTGTGTGTGTGTGTGTGTGAGTGTAGGGTAATAGTGTTATATGAGACTTTAATATGAGTGCATTAGAAGTATGCATCTGCCAAGGTATAAATTTTTATGTCATAATAATCGTCTAACATATAATAATGGTTTACAATATCAGGTTGTGATGTTGTTGTTGGTTAGCATTTTAAGTGTAACTGAACCTCAGTAGCACATAGCGTTGTCATTCTGGTTGTGTTTACCCAAATGTTTACCCAAATGTTCCACTTGAACAGTCCATGCTTGTGGTATTCTGAATTGTTTGACAATTCCTGAGTTTTGGGACTCAAGACGGCGGAACTAAGAGAAGTAGCGCTACGTGCAATGTATCAGCCTGTCTCTTCAAAATGTTGATACTCCTGTCATGTGATACCAGCGTCATGTGAACAGTGGTGTAGTGATTAGCACTTTGGCTTCACCGAAAGAAGGTCCTGGGTTTGAGCCCCATGACTGGTGAGGGTGTTTTCACGTGGATGTCCTTCCTGTGTGGATTACATGGATTTCCTCCAGGTAGCCTGGTTTCCTCCCACAGTCCAAAAACACGCACATTATGTTACTTAGATATTCTTGATTGCCCCGAGGTGTAAATGGAGCTCTTCAAGGTGTACACCTCCTTCGCTCAGATACAGCTGGGATGGGCTCCAGGCTCCAGACCCTAATAAAGGATAAAGTGGTTCATAAAATGAAATGAAATGTTGATACTCCTGCCTAGATAACATCAAATGATCTGTACTATAGACGTTTTGCTACCCTTGAATAGCTAGTCATCAGCTAGTTCCCAGCTGCCTTGCGATATAGTGTTCTTATTATTTACAAGCAATGCAATGACCATAAATGGTATAAAATGTAAAAGCTAATTAGACTTTCTGTTTGGATGATGATGATGACAATTTCTGTTTCCGCATTGATGGCTTAAATGCAACAAGTCAGATTCCTCTGCAATGCCACCACGTCACACCATTCAGAATCCCCCATTTATATGACTATAATGATGAACCTCTGCCACTGCACACTTCCTCAGAATATCCATCATTCTTTCTTCACCTTGATTGCTTTCCTTTTTATCTCTAGTCTTATGAGCGCAACATTTGTTCCTTCCCCCTACCTTATTTTTGACCTACCAATTTTCACTAGACGTCCATCAAAATGTAGAAAAAACCCCCTCTAGGCAACAAGTTTAATCACCTCTACCCACCCTCGTCAATGAGGCTCATTAGCAGGCCAATTGCAATCCAAGGCAAAACAGGGCTGTACTCCTATGGGAGGGGCTGCTAATTTAATCTCCGTAAAGTACCACGTCTCGGTTATGACGAGTGAGTAAGCGAGAAAAAAATGCTTGGTTACGTCGTGTTTTTGTGCGTTTATATATGCGTTAGACAGAAAGGGCCGGCTGTTGCAAACCGCTTTCCCGAGTGTAATATTGTTAGGCCGCGGTAATCAGCTCGAAACATGAGCAGCCCACTGGGAATTCTGCTGACCCTCCCGATTCCCACTCCAGCGTCGCACCAAGGTCATTTAAGGCTTCCTGTCGGGTCGTGTTTCAAACGGGCCACTTTTAGTGATCATCCACTCAATCACTCAGCCAAAAACGTGTCCTATATTGCCTCGATATGTTTCAGTGACCTCACACCTTCACATATTCATGCATGAAATAGATGGGCTTGCACAATGCCAGTGTGTTTGTGTGTGTGTGTGTGTGTTTTTAAAAACCAGCCTGGTAACATCTAGTCAAGCTGAATCATGTGTTAGTTAAATATAATAGCTACCCGCAGAAAGACATTAACACCAAGTATCCTGGGAAGGTTTTTTCTTGCATGCTTTGGGAAAATAGCATAAAAAACAGTAGTGGCCAAGGTTCTGTCCACAGTCCGAGTTCCCATCCCAACCCTGACAGAGTGCCAGTGTTGGAGTCTTAACCTTTAGCATCTTAAAGGGTACCTGTGGTGAATTAGCATTACTAGCTATTTAAAATGATAACATATGACATCAGCGGCTCCCTCCAGCAACATTAGTCCTCATACGTTTTCTAAGTGAGTGTTATGACTCTAGGCTTGCTCAGAGACATGGTGCCTTCCTCATTGGCCTGGTAGTGATGCAAACTTGTTGGATTGGATGGGCTACATTACTGACCCTGTGCACCAGGGAAATGCATTGCAGAAAACATTTATTTTTGTTCCTAAACCAACTGACGACAGGAAAGCCGAGTTGGCAAAACGTCAGCTGTATAAGCCATTTTGGATTTACTATCACGCTCATCTCTGAAAGCATCTCTAGCATTCTCGTCCTCAGAGTCACTAGAATGTGACGTCTCACCGTCTCCACAAGAGACTTCTCCCACTCTGGTTCAAATAGGTCACCATTTACACCCATTTCCTCCAAATTTCTGCCATAGTTGCTTCTTGAACACGATTTTTTATCACCTAAAATGTCACTCGCTGAATATATCTGATTGTTTACTTGCGCTGGACAACCCCGCCCAACGTGTACACGTCACTTCCGGGGAAAAAACGACTGCTAACCATTGGTTCAGCCCCTGCTAGTAATCCACGGGATAAAGATTAAAAGGGCTTTTTATGGTCCTTTATGTTAAAACAAGCGATTAAATATATTACATATGCACAAATTATGCTGTAAGGATAACCAATACCTCTAATCTTTAAGCTTAGATATATGATTAGGTTTGTACCTGGCTCACTTGAGTGTGCCTCCTGAGACTTGTATTTGTGTATATAAACCTCAGGAACCTCTATCTAATCCGCGTGTTAGTTAACTTCAGCTTCCACAAACACCTGAACCATGTATTTACCCATTCTACATCTTGAGAGCATCATCAGGTGGTTTTATACCTGGAATCAATTGAAATGTGTACTGGATGTGCTTGAGTGGAGTCGGACCATCATGAATTAACAATCTGATAAACCTCGTGGTTATTTAACAATTATTCTTAGAATTATACTCTCTATATAATATAATCATTCATTCATTCAATTGCCAAACTGCTTAATTCTACTAGGGTCCCAGGTAGGTTGGAGCACACCTGCAGTTTGTAACAGCCAGTCAGCCTACAATATTGTGCATTAACCCATGCAAGCACAAGAGAACATGCAAATTTCATACAGGAATGCCGTCGCCAAGCCTGGGACTCAAACCCAGGACCTTCTTGCTGTGAGGCAAACGTGCTAAATACTACACCACCACGCCGCCTTTGGAATGAATCAGTTGAAAGAATTTAAAATGTAGATATTATGATAAAATATCTCACAAGATTTCACGTTACACTTCACCATTTATGGCCAAGGATCTGATCAATTTATTTTTTTAATGAATTTTACTAGCATCGAAGATGGCGAGTCCTTGGTGCAGAGGATTCTGGGAAGGGTTGGTCAGCCCCATTTAGTACCACTTTATAGTGATTGTATAACATACATTTCTGAAACCCTTTGAATGCGTTTAAAATTAAAGTTAAAACTATATTTAAAAGACAGATTTTTTTTGAGGGGGGGGATTTAGAATAACATTTACATTTACCACATTTGGCAGACACGTTTATCCAGAGCGACTTACAGAAGTGAGAATTTTGGTCTATATTCATCTTGGCAAGCGTATGGGATGTGGAAGCTTACCTTGGAGCGAGCCGAGTGCTGTTCGAGACAATTTATCCACATTAGTAAAGAACCTTAGGCTAATATTTAACAGGTTCCACTGGGATTTAAACTCGGATTGCTGGGGTCCAGAATGCTGAACTATTACATCACTACACAGAATATATATATATAAATATATATATAAATGCCCCGCCCCTTTCTTTTTGACTTATAGCCTTTATTTCACTCACTCTCTCACTCTTACTCATTTGCCGAACCACTTAATCCTACTAGGGTCGCTGGGAGGCTGGTGCCTATGTTAGCCGATACTGGGTGAAGGCGGGGTACACCCTGAACATCTCGCCAGACCATTGCAGGGCCAACACACACACACAACCATACACACTCACTATAGCTTTTGTTTGCATGCTGAAACATTGGGTTTCAGATTTTGAGATTTTCAGCCCCTAATTTGGGGGAAATTGTCATTTTATCCTAAATAACCAAAAGAGTTTAAAAACATGAACTATTCAACTTTTAATCATCATAATAACACATGAGCATCAGTGAAACCACACACACCAACGTTCTTGCTAGTAACATTAAAGGGTACCTGTGGTGGATTAGGGTTACTGCCCTTGAGCAAGACCCTTGACGCTCAATTGCTCAGTTCATCATCATCATATCTTGTCGCGGTAAAAGTGCACCCAGTGGATGGCAGAGCAGTCGGGACCCATTGGACCTTCCTGGAGTATATGGTTCATGGTCTGTATTTCTCCACACAGGCATTCAGGGTTGGTTCTGATTCCCCGTTTGTGCAGGTTGTGTCTGTTTTTCCCTATTTTTGCCCTATTCAGGGTTACCCAGTCTTTCCTACATAGGTTTGATCCACTGGGCAGGGATTCAGCTGGGCTTGGCAGGGCCACATTATATTGCTGGCTTTCAGTTTCTTGCCAGCATTCCAGCCTATATGCTGCAGCTTGGCTAAGCTCCAGTCCCTCCGTGGTGATGAAGCTTTGGTGGGACTTCAATCTTCATCTCACTTCTTGATGGCCATTAAGTGAGTGCCGGGGATCATTCATTTGTTTGTACTGTTCTGTCTACATGATAGCCTCTCGTCTGATGTGTGGTGGTGGAATGCCGGACAGTCTATGTAGAACTGGCAGGGGTGTTGTTTTTAAGGTGCCAGTGATTATTCGGCATGACTTATTTTACTCTGAGTCTACTTTATATGCATGATATGAATCTGATCTGGCCCACACTGGAGCACAGTCCTCAGCAGTGGAATAGCACAGTGCTATGTCTCAGAGTGTTTGGGTCCGTTCCCCAGATTGTGGTGGCAATTTTGCTGGGGAGGTTGTTTCTTGTCGCAAGTTTGCTTTTCAGTTTAGCCAGATGTTCTTTGAAAGGGAGGGTTCTGTCTAAAATGATACCTAGGTAGACGGGGTGTTCCAGTTCAGCCCCGTCTTATTCTGAGTTTTCTGTTAGCTAGGTGGTTGTTCAGGTGGAATACACACACCTGGGTTTTTCTGGAGTTGCATTAAGGTGCCATCTTTTATAGTAAGTCTAAAGGCTATTCAAGCCTTGCTTCAATCTCAGTGAAGGAATTGGGTGTCAATACACAGGTCATCTGCGTATATGTACCTGCGGATGTTCCGGTATTCTGGCTGGTTGTTTTATAGATGTTAAATAAAACTGGAGCCAACACAGAGCCCTGTGGGAGTCTGTTTTTCTGGACATGCCATCTACTTTTCTTTCTATCCATTTCCACATAAAATCGCCGGTTGGCGAGCAGGGACCCTATTATGCGTACAAGGGTGGTATTCCGCACAATTTGGGCTACCTTCAGGAGAAGTGCCCTGTGGTCACTGACCCATGTAGCATAACACATCATCAGCCAGTGCCAAGCTGCACAGACAACAAGCGCAGAAAATTGTGGGAAACATTTCTTTTCATTCCCAAACCAACTGACGACAGGAAAGCCGAGTCAGCAAAACATTAGCTGCTTAAACCATTTTGAATTTACCGTCACGCTCATCTCTGGCAGCGCTCACGTCCTCAGAGTCAATAGAATGTGTCGTCTCACTGTCTCCACAAGAGACGTCAACCCCGCCCAACGCGTTGATGTCACTTCCGGGAAAAAAACGACTGCTAACCCACACAGTTCAGTCTCCGCTAGTAATTCATTGGATATATTCGCGCAGTTTTGTGTTTTTTTTATGGGCATTTATGTTAAAATAAGCATCTGTATCCTACAGACGTATTACGTATGCATGACTTATGCTGTAAAGATGATCAATGCCGCTACTCTTTAAAGTTATAGCATTGTTGTCTTCATTACTTTAAACAAAATACTTCACCTTTTTTCACCCCAGTATATAAAGTGTTAAAAAAGTCACTGTACAGGTAATTCATTCTTCCTGAAGGGTACAAACAATGTAAACACAACCTCAAAGCTTTGACGGTGCTCTTTACCATTCAATTATGTGCCTTAAATGAGTTTTAAAAGTCTACATCCTTTAGATCCTTTAACTAAACGTAGAAAAGCATGTACCCTTGAGGGGACCACCCGAGTGACAGGCGCTTGTGAGTTTCCATCTGGCCTAATGAGTGTGCATCTGAAGTGAAACAGAACCTGGGTAACCTCTGTGTTCCTGGGCGGCTGGAAATGATTTTTCGGCTGGGTGTCGTGTGTGTGTAAAGCTGCTGATGAAGCTGAGAAAGGTGAGCGTTTGTGATCTTTACAGACTACAGAGTAATGCTGCAGGGGAGCATGAGGGAAGTGGTACAGCCTGGACTACACACGCGCACACGCACACACACACACACACACACACACACACACACACTCAAGCACGCACACACACACAAACGTGCACATACACACACAAACACACACATGCACAGAAACACTGGAGATGAAATATGTGCACATGCCAGGCTCACTTTTGTGCCATGCATTCTCTCTCTCTCTCTCTCTCTCTCTCTCTCTCTCTCTCTCTCTCTCTGTAACTCCTAACAGCTGTCCGCAGTGGCGCCTTTTCTGTAGGATTAGACTGAATAGACTTATCTGCATGGGGTACATACTAACATACACACTTAAACAACACACAGACACACACCAACACACAAGAACAGAATGAAGCAGGAAGTATGTCGACATCAGCACACACTCGATTCAACTCAGTAACACCTTTTGTAGGTAAAAATCCAACTGACTTGTAACTCATAACTCCGCCTTAAAAAACTAGGCCACGCCTTCTACCTGAGTGACATCACACAAACACTTATCTGATATTGTGTGTTTGTAGAGATAACGCTGCAGGTCGTACAGTGATATCGTCCATAAACAATACACACGTGTGCTCAGGAGGAATAAAGCTGCATGGGAAGTTTATTAGAAAACAATCCAGTGCTGAGCTCTGAACAGATGATCAGAACTTTCCCAGGTGTTTTATTACTCTGATACCTCCGCACTGGGTTTACATGAAACCTTTATACGTTTTATACATTTCCAGGAACACAATGAAACTGGTTAAATCCTGTTTATCACCTCATCATTATTATAGCAGTCGTTCTCTCACCAGCATCCTCCGTTCCTCTCTCTTTCTCTCTCTCTCTCTCTCTCTCTCTCTCTCTCTCTCACAGACTATCTCTCTCTCTCATTCTCTCTCTCTCTCTCTCTCTCTCTTTCTCACACACTCTCTCTCTCTCTCTCTCTCTCTCTCACAGAC
>JAQMYF010000009.1:20516899-20528167 GCA_030014195.1 Neosilurus mollespiculum | reverse complement strand
ATATACATATACTTATATGTACACACCTACACACGCACACACATACACAAAGTATATACCTATATATGCATACACGTATACATATATCCTCATATACACACATAAACATATATACAGGGTAAAGGGTAACGTTTTTAACCATGAGTCATGATTACATAATGTTATATAATGGTAGAGATCTGCTCTAAACATGAATATTGCACTGAAAGGAGGGTGGGTGTCTAATAACAATTACATACATATATCCGCTTTTTTTTTTGTTTTTTTAGAATGTTTTGATTATTTTTGCAGTTGTATCATGTGAGCGTCTCCGTAGCTGATTTCCTTCAAGCTTTTAGTGAGTTTTAAATGTATTTACTAAAAGCATGACATAGTGACCACAGTAGCAGTAAAACTATGACAGAGACATACCATAGTAAGTGTGGTCTGGAAACCCGGGTTCTGTTTAGCGCCAGAAAAGCTGGAATTCGGGTTTGTGAGGGACTTTCTCAATTGTAAGTCACTTTGGAGCTGGTAAAGATGGATTTACAATGTGAGAGTGTGTATATGTATGTACATATATATAGATATGTGTGTATGTATGTATTATTACAGTCTTGTACAGAGTTGCTTTTCACAACCTTCTGCTACGGGTTAGGATAACAAAAGCACATGGCTTACACATGCTTGTACTGTATATTTTAATGCTCTGGCTTTTTCAGCTGCTGTCCATTTCATTTGCTTGAACAGGTAAATGTAAGTAAGATCCAGTATGTTCTGTTATCACGCCTCCTGTTTTATAGCCTTGTTTTTGCCTTCACAGTCTTTCCCCTTTTTTGTTACACAATACCACAGTCCTGCACACTTTCACTTTTTCCTCCTCCTCTCACTCCCGTACTCTTTACTAATCTTTTTTCTCCCAGACAGTACACACTCAGTGTTAAAGATTCACAGGTGGTTGAAAAAGCTCATAATTATGTTTTATAGACTGAGACAGTAGTAGTAAAAGAAAGAAAGAAGGAAAGAAAGAAAAAGAAATAGATGTGCATTTAAAATGGCCCCTGTGATATAATTGCTTAAATTGGACAAATCGCTTGTTAAGCTGTGATGTAACAGTTGTACTTCTAGAGAACAGCCTTGCCTAACGTGCTGCAATGCTGTATCCCACATTGTGAGTTTAAAAATAATGATTCAGTAGCAACAAAGAAAAACCTTTCTCATTTTTTTACTATTTTTAATATATAATTTCTCCAAAATGAAAATTTAAAATGAAGAACAAAGAGGAGAGAGGGTGGGGCAATAGGAAGTGGTCAGTGATTGGTCAGATAGGATCATGATTATCAGTAATTAGTCAGTTATTCATTAGGGTTGAATGGCGTGACGGTTACCAGTGATTGTAAAGGTGGGATCATGATTATCAGTGATTGGTTAGATGGGATCATGGTTATCCATGATTGATAGATGGGATCATGCTTCTAAGTGAGTGGCTGGGTTGGATCACGATTAGCAGTGGTTAACCAGGTGGGTTATTAGTGATTCGTTGTAAAGGATCACAGTTATCACTGATTGGTCGGATAGGATAATGGTTATCAGTGATTGGTTGGATGGGATCATGGTAATCTGTAATTGGTAGTATAGGTTCAGAGTTATCAGCAATTGTTCAGATGAATCATGGTTAGTGATTAGTCAGATGGGGTCATGGCTATAGGTGATTTGTTGGATGGGCTCATGGTTATCAGTGACTATATGGATAGGATCATGGGTATCAGTGATTGGTTGGAAGGGACCTTGGTTATCAGTAATTGGTTGGATGGGATCAAGGCTATAAGTGATTGGTTGGATCAAATCATGGTTATCAGTGATTGTTTGGATGGAATCATGGGTATCAGTGATTGGTTGGAAGGGACCTTGGTTATCAGTGATTGGTTGGATGGGATCAAGGCTATAAGTGATTGGTTGGATCAGATCATGGTTATCAGTGATTGGTTGGATGGGATCAAGGCTATAAGTGATTGGTTGGATCAGATCATGGTTATCAGTGATTGGTTGGATGGGATCAAGGCTATAAGTGATTGGTTGGATCAGATCATGGTTATCAGTGATTGTTTGGATGGGATCATGGGTATCAGTGATTGTTTGGATGGGATCATGGGTATCAGTGATTGGCTGGATAGGATCATGGCTATAAGTGATTTGTTTGATAGGATCATGGTTAACAGTGATTGGGTGGACGGGATCATGGCTATAAGTGATTTGTTTGATAGGATCATGGTTATCAGTGATTGGTGGGATGGGATCATGATTATCAGTGATTGGTGGGATGGGATCATGATTATCAGTGATTGGTGGGATGGTATCATGATTATCAGTGATTGGTGGGATGGGTTCATGATTATCAGTGATTGGTTGGATGGGATCATGATTATCAGTGATTGGTGGGATGGGATCATGATTATCAGTAATTGGTGGGATGGGATCATGCTTATCAGTGATTGGTGGGATGGAATCATGGTAATAAGTGGTTGGTCACAAGTGAAAGTCACGTTACATTGTGAGTTGAGTTAACTTGTTTTGTAAACTCATATAAAGACTATTCTTGTGTGAGCTGAAGAAACATATCAAGTTCAAGCAATCATTACTGTGTGCTAATAGAGAAATTTGGTGCTAAAAAAATCTGTAGGCAGTAGCTGGAACTCTTACATAAACACCTGTGAACATTAATGTTAACTGTGTAAAATTGGATATTTACAGTATATTTATTCATTCTCTGAACTGCTTAATCCTTATTAGGGTTACGGGGAGGCAGGCGGAGTACACCCCGGCCAGCTAGCAAAGCCATCACAGGCCATTTATAGTATATATATATTTTTTTACAAAATACAACGGAATCTTTACCAACATGTGAATTCACACTGGATAAAAATAACTCCCTGTTATTGTCACAGGACATTTTACAGCAAGCAAGAGAAGAATGAAATATAAACCAGAAACAGGAAGATTTGATCTCAATTTAAAAATAAATAAATAAATAACACCAGCATGACTCTTGAGTAGCTCTATCACTGAGAGGTCGGGAGTTCAATCTTGAGGAGGCTACAGCCATCTGTGGGTAGTAGCGATAACCTTATTCTTTCCTATAACAGCAGGGCTGTGACACATGTGTGGCCAGGTGTGAGCTCATGTATACTCAGGAAGAGAGCATGGAGTACCAGGAAGAAGGCAGATAACACTCCCGTCTGAGAAGCACTTTGAAAAGATGTGGTGATTTTACACGTCTCCGAGGAAGCGCATGCTCGCCTTCAACCCTCCCTGATGGTGAAATGGGAGAGTTTACTAGTGGATTTGAGTGGAAGACAATAAATAAGGGTGCTTCTGTGCGTCTCACCCAACTTAGGAACAAAAAAGCGTGAAATGTTTTTTTTCCACATGATGTGATGGTATCTCTACCTGTCTATTAACACCACTTGCTCTACTTGTCTATTAACAACAGTGGCCACCAGCCTTGTTCCCGGATCCTTGAATAAAGTTATGTCAGAAGTAATTTTTGTCACTGTCATTTACATTAGTGAGAGATTTAATCTTGTTTAAAGCAGCCCAATCAGAAATAAATGAATAGTTTAGCATTTCTCAATCTGTTCCTAATGTTAAACTGGTATAAGTACAAGCTGCCTGTACCTCATTTTGGTCACGTCCCAGACCGCATAAGTAGTGTAAATGACATGTTTATACTGTACACTACGAACCCCGTGAGATGTTCACCAGCATGAATCACATTCCCAGAACCTTATATTAGATTGCTTTCTTTAACATGGCACTATTTTCGATTTAGATTAAGTTTAAGAGCATTGTATTATGCCAATTTTTAAATATGATATGGGTTATAGCATGTCAATAGTGTAAATGACACAGTATCTTGGACATTTTATCAGCCCTGCCATTGTAACTTAGGCTGCAGCAAGATTAGGAAATTTGGTGTGTACTTATAGGTAAACATGTACAGTGTACATGGAAACTTTTAAAAATTAAGTAATCATTTATCAAAATGCTAAAAAAAAAAACATTGGTGTCAGACCCATAAACAAAAGTGTACATGTCTGAGTAGCTCTCATCATGCTCTTTCAAATGAGACTATAATAATCAATATATTTCAATATTAACTGATTTACAGCCATTTATACCCTGGAGTAGTTTTCATGAGCCTTACCCATTTGGGAATAAAAATGACCTGGTGTTCTTTCGACAGGTCATTTCATAGAAAACTAGAAAAGCACTCGGGGAGCGCAAACCTCCGCCAAGGCCGTTCAGTACCCCGATATGGTATTGTAAATAATGCAGCATTTTATAAATGCAACATCTTTTTATTATATTAGCTCTACAATGCAAACACGCAGCCTATTATGTATAGGACCTGCTTTGTATAAGAGGCCTTGCGCTCGGATGAGAAAGTATTAATAATTGGATTATTTTTGTGATAATTGGCCTAAATTGGCGTTGTACAGAAAGGTAAAGGAATGAGATTACATCATGGAACACAAGCCTGAAAGTATGGTCTTCTTCTACGTCATCCGCACTAAAAAAATCTTTAAAAATTCCCTGCATCCAGACAACAATCTGGATCATTGTTTAAATTTAATTTAATCAGTTGTTCCTTGTTTTATTTCTGACTCATCCTGAAAATTTAATAAAAATCCATTCATTAGTTTTTGAGTAATGTTGCTAACAGACAGCAAAACAAACAAACAAACAAACAAACCAACGCCGGTGAAAACATAACCTCCAGCTGAAAATATTTTCCCGAGTGGGGCAAAAGCATTTACCTCATCATCAAGAGCTCAAGTATGAATCCCAAAAACGCTGGAAGGCTACGTGTCCTGGAGTCCCATAAACCTGGCCGTGTTGACTGTAGGCGAAGGTAGGGAATGTCTTATCCTCTGACATGTCAAACAAAGCAGGTATCAGTAGGTAAAAGACGAATGATGGTGCTTTGGCGTAGTAACCAACTGGTAGGATGATGACTTTGTGTGTCTGGGAGGAAACTGTAGTTCAACTTGAAGAGAGCAACAGGTGGATGGAAAATACTCACAGTACAGATTCAGACTGAAATAAAATCACAGAAGGGTGGCATAGTGCTTAGTACATTTGCCTCATAGTAAGAAGGTCTTGGGTTTGACTCCGTCTGCAAGAGCGTTTTTGTGTGAAGCATGTTCTCGCTGTGTTTGTGTGGGTTTCCTCCAGGCACTCCGCTTTCCTCCCACAGTCCCAAGACCTGCACATTAAGCTAACTGGATGTTTAAAATTGCCCCTAGGTGTAAGTAAGCCTGCGGACTTAAAATCGATCCGGGTTCCAACATGCTGAAAAATTCCCTCCTTGACTTTTGGGGATTTGGCTCAGCCTGGCAACTTACCTGATGATTTCATTCCTGATCAGTGTTCTCTTTTTCTGTTTTCTTTCTAGCTGATTGGTATCTTTGAGACCTTAAAGCACATTTACCCCTGTGCCCAGAAACAAATTCTTCTAGTCCTCGCTAACAGCTCAGTGAAATCTCAGGGGCGAACGATGAACTTTTTTGGACTCGGCTGCGAACTCTTGGCGTTTCACTGCCACATTTCACAACTGCTCCGAGTTCCAGCTGAAGATAAAGCTCCATTTTTTACCCCTCGGTATCAGAACACTTTTAAACACCAAGGCTGAAATTTTAGCTATGAAGCATAAAGTATGTGAAGTAGTCTAAAAAAAAATACTTTTGTCCCCAGTGAGCGCCGAACTTTTATATGCCCATAAAAGTACATTTCGGTTCGTTTTACCCCGTTTTACGTTTCATTTACTACGGCTAAAGCCATAATTGCTTTCTAATGAGGTTAATGTTGGTCTTGTGGGTGCAATATGTAGTTAAAAAAAAAAAAAGTCGGAATAATTGGTGACTTTGCACATGACCCAGAATTTTTCTCTTGGCAGGGGAAAGTGGGCGGGGCTAATCCTTGGGTAGAACCCTGTTTAAGCCCTATATTCACTAATCGCCTAACTTTTATAGATCCAGTGTTCCCTTTTGACTGGGTTTTTTTTTTTGGTCTGAGCAAAAAGCATACTTGTAGGTGAATGCTAACTAAAGTAAACGCTAACTGCTATGTGAATGCAAGCAAGCAAGAGCTTATATAGTGCTCTAAAAATTTACTGATTAGCAAATGAAAGCTAATCCTGTGTGTGAAAGCTAACCTCTCGCTCACACATTTGTGAAGCCACTTGAAAAAAATTATTAATTCATTCACTAACTAGTGACACTGGGTGAAGGCCAGGCCCACCACGAACAGCTCACCAAACCATCACACAGACACAAGACATCCATTTACTCTTACACTCACACCCAGGGGCAGTTTGGAACAGCCAATTAGCCTAATGAGCATGTCCTTGGATTGTGGAAGGAAAACAGAATATCTGGAGGAAACCCATGCAAGCCTGGGGAGAACATGCATACTCTACACAGATACACCCTGGGACTCAAACCCAGGACCATCCTGCTGTGATGCGGACATGCTAACCACTACTCCACCCATGAAAACTAACCTGAGTAAAAGAAACCAACTTACTGACCAAAAGTTAACTAGCAGGTGAAATGTCTGTATGTAAACTACAGTATTTTGGGATTTGTAAACGTTTCAGAGAAGAGTACTACTGATAGACGCGAGTGATGTTTGGGTGAGAATCAAGTTTATCTTCTTATCTGAAATTGTGTTTATATGACAAGATTACAAGCTGAAGAACGCGACAATTAAAGACCTTAAAATGACGCGTCAGCTCGAGACCCTGGAATGATATAACAACATTTTTGGAAAATTGATGTGATACAATAAACGCATTGTTTACAAGCTACACACTAGTAGGAACGTTACACACATGCATACAATTGCTTGAAAGTCGGGCAGCTGTACAAACAGGCATGTCACAAAATTTTACCCATATAAAAAGCTTACTGATCTCACTGAGATACTTTCATACTATTAATTCCCTAAAAGCAGTATTTAGGGGGTCTGAATACACTGCAGAGACCTCAAGTTACTCAGCAGCACCTGCATAACCTACTAAATCTGAATTGTGTGAATGTACCACACTAGTCTACACTACTTTCATTCTTCCGTCGAACCGCTTAATACCTTAGGGTCGTGGGAAGGCAGGAGCCTATCTCAGCCGTCTCTGGATAAAGGCGGTACACCCTGTATAGGTCACCATACAACATTTAGCCTAATGTGCATGTGTTTGGAGTGTGGGAGGAAACCTGAGTGCCCAGAGAAAACCCACACAAGCACAGGGAGAACACGCAAACTCTGCACAGAAATGCCCTCGCCTAGGCTGGGACTCAAACCCAGGAACTTCTTGCTATGAAGAGGACCACTACACCACCGCCTATGCTATGTGACAGTATCCCATAATTCAACTAGAGCCTCAGAGTAGCCAAAGAAGAAGAATTCCCCACAGAGAAGGATTCTTCCCCCACAGAGAAATCCCCCCAGGCCAGTGGTGGCTCAGTGGTTAAGACTCTGGATCAGTGATCCGAAGGTCAGTGATTCAAGCCCCACCCAGTACCACCGAGCTGCCATTGTTTGGCCCTTGAGCAAGGCCCTCAACCCTCAACTGCTCAGTTGTATATAGATAAATGAAAGTCACTCTGGATAAGGGCGTCTGCCAAATGCCATGAATGTAAATGCATGTATTGAAGGAAAATGGTGGAAGAAATTAGTTAGCAGTTAAGTTGTGTTTCTGGAGAGGTATAAAATGAACAACTGTAGAAATAATTTGTTTGATTTTTGCATATGTGGGTACATACACGTGAACATTTGCGCCAGAGGACAGGCAAGATAGCAGCGTAGTATATCCGAGTTGTGTCCTTACTCATACTCTGAGAACATTCTATAATGAATAATCCTTACAACCATCTTCTGTCGAAAGTGTTATCGGTATCGAAACATTCATTCTTTCTTTTTCTGAAAGTGCTTAATCCTAATTAGGGTCACGGGGAGGCTGGTGCCCATCTCAGCCGACTCTGGGCGAGAGCAGAGTACACCCTGAACAGCTCGCCAGGCCATTCCAGGGCAGAAATAACACTGCAATGCAGCCTACTCTTTCCAAACGACAGCAATGGTTCTTTTACATGCCTTTCACCACAGACAGTGAGAGACATGGCTGGTCTTTGATAACTCAGTTAGCTTCACTGGGGGAACAACAGATAAATAAGCCAGCACCTTAACCACTGCTCCCATATCAGAACATCTGGATTTTTGTTTGTTTGGTCATACAGACGGGGCGGCACAGTGGCAAAGTGGTTTGCACATCTGCCTCTCAGCAAGAAGGTCCTCATTCCGATTCCTGCATTCGGGCGTTTCTTTGTGAAGTTCTACCCGTGCTTGCATGAGTTTCCTCTGGGTACTCCGGTTTCCTTCCACAGTCCAAAATCATGCACAGTAGGCTAACTGGCTGTTCCAAATCGCCCCTAGGTGTGAGTGTGAGTGTGAATGGTTGTGTGTGTGGTCTGGCGATCTGTATAAGGTGTACCCCGCCCTCGCCCACAGTCGTTTGAGATGGGCGCCAGCCTTCTCCCAACCCTAATTAGGATTAAGTAACTTAGAAAATGCATGAATTGTAGTTATACAGATGTATAAAAACACACTTTATACACATCCAAGCTTTTCAATTTTCCCTGAAGTTTTCAGGCACACAAGGGTTAAAATGTGCCCCACTCCACTACGATCTGTCCTCCAAACTATTTGTCCTTTTTTGGTCCATGTTAAGATTGACACAACAGTCTTTAAAAGACGTACTAAAAACATTTCACATTCTGGCCAACATCCAGACGTCTCATAAATGTCTGGCAAAGAAGCCTTTCTCACATCTTTTAGATGTCCGTTTGCTCGTTGATAGACTCGTTCCAGCGCCACACATAACTACTCTGTCAGTGTCATGGCTGGGCTGAGAACGTACCACGAGCAGCGGTGGTCCCATGGATGGGGGAGGGGTGGGGCGGCAGGAGGGTACACCATGCACCCTGCAGAGTAACATACTTGTATATACTGGGCTATAGACAGGAATTGTTGTCGTAGAAAGCAGTATGGAGGACGACCTGGGAAAATAACAGCTGTATATACAGCAGGAGATGTTCAAGCTCTTCGTAATGAAGTTTCACAGATTTGTGCAGTAGAAAAAGTGTTAGATGTTCTCAAGCCAGGTTTGTTTGTTTATTTGTAGAATTGTTTAATGAATGCTTATTAGAAATTTCCGACTATGTATATGGGTGTTGATACTCTGTTGAACTCAAGCCATTGTCTGTGCATGAAATCCAAAACAGTCCAGCAGTGCAAAAAAGGTAAAATGAACAGAGTTTTCCAGAATCCAAGAATGTCCAAAGGCACTATCACATGAATATTTGACTTGTTTGATGACTGATCACACCGGTTAACCAATTACCCAAAGCTTCCTAAGGCAACAACACGGCATAGTGTTTAACAGAGCCTTAACAAAGTCTTGGGTTCGAGTCCCGGGCTCGGCGAGGATGTTTCTGTGTGGAGTTTACATGTTTTCCCTGTGCTTGTCTGGGTTTCCTCTGGGTACTCTGGTTTCCTCCCACAGTCCAAGGACATGCACATTAGGCTAATTGGCCGTTCCAAATTGCCCCTAGGTATGAGTGTGAATGATTTTGTATGTGTTGCCCGGTGATGGACTGGTGAGCTGTTCAAGGCGTTCCCCGCCTACACCCAGAGTTGGCTAGGATAGGCTTCAGCCTCCCTGCGACCCTAGTAGGATTAAGTGGACTGGCAAAAGAAGGTATGGATGGCAAAGCTTCATATTTACCTCCCATCTTGCAGCTTATCACACAACTCATTTGAAAACTGAGTTGTGGGAGGGGCTATGCATAATCTCATTGTATGATGTCACAAAATAGGATTGATGGCTTAAACTCTGCACCACCTTAAATATGGAAATTGTTAGCCAGTAACCAGAAACCTTTTACTGCAACACCTGACTTAAGTGTCGTAGGTATGATGTAGCCATGTACCTGATACCTTATCCTACATCATACCCTGACATGCACGTCTTCAGGAATGTAACGACACGCCGCAGAAACAGAAAGTGCGACAACTGTGATTGGTTCACTTGTTAGCTTCGTATTGCCTCTCACTCATTTCCGACTGCCGCTTCTTGAAAACCTACAATCATGATATTGTTTTAAAATAAATATATGAAGCGTGACAGCATCTGTTGTTCATTATAATGGCCAGTTTAGTCCTGCATCTAATCCTGTGGATTTATGCACTAGTTACACTGCAGGGCTTCGA
The DNA here is from genome assembly GCA_030014195.1 of Neosilurus mollespiculum. Classification (NCBI taxonomy): domain Eukaryota; kingdom Metazoa; phylum Chordata; class Actinopteri; order Siluriformes; family Plotosidae; genus Neosilurus; species Neosilurus mollespiculum. The sequence continues at coordinate 20,517,865 of JAQMYF010000009.1, read as the reverse complement.
GTCACCGCTGTGTTCAGACGAGATCAAACGGTTCTTTTTTCTGATAAATCATAAATTTTTCTCCAGTAAAACAATATTTTGTCCATGTTATTTTCTGTTTCTTACTCCTACAGTCAAATGTGGGTTATTTTTTGCTGCTCTTGTATGTTCATTTCATACAGTAGCGCCCCCTAGAGGACACGTACACCTCATGAGCAGGTATAAATGCTTCACCCGGCACGAGCGCTTCAGAAAAGTGGAGAATAGAACAGTGTATATTCTTGGTCGCTGGCATCCCTGAAATTCATCGAGTATGTACATGTAAGAGTTGTGATCTTGTGGTTTACTAGCGGTTAGCTAACTGACTAGCAATTTCCTACAGAGTGCATGATTTGCATACACGTCAATGTCATAGGATCATTTATTAAGTATATAATACATGTTAAACATTAATGTGCTTATGAAAAGATTAGATTACACAGATACAGTACAATATATTGTGTGTGTGTGTGTGTGTGTGTGTGTGTGTGTGTGTGTGTGTTCACAAATCCCTCAGTTTTGCAAAAATGTCTGGTTCTGTTATTAGCTGTACAGAAGGACACATGGCCTTGTGCTTTTCATTAGGGGGATGCTTAACTCTGTGTGTGTGTGTGTGTGTGTGTGTGTGTGTGTGTGTGTGTGTGTGTTCTTTCGCCAGCAGACTATGGATAGCAGCTAGAGCTATATTTGCATTCCAAAAGAGGGATCGGTATTTGAAAATGTCTCTCAGCCCGAGGGCACAGACATTACTGGTACTGGCCCCCTACATTACCAATCAGTGTGTATGTGTGTGTGTGTGTGTGTGTGTGTGTGTGTGTGTGTGTATCTGTTGGGACCAACCCTAAAAGTCTCCAGACCCACAGATGTGCATTAACCCTACCTCCTTTCTCTCTCTCTCTCTCTCTCTCTCTCTCTCTCTCTCTCTCTGTGTCTCTCTCTCCCACACAC
>JAQMYF010000009.1:20446589-20458978 GCA_030014195.1 Neosilurus mollespiculum | reverse complement strand
CGCTCTCTCTCTGTCTCTCTCTCTCTCACTCACTCACACTCTCTCACTCTCTCTCTCTCTCTCTCTCTCTCTCTCTCTCTCTCTCTCTCTCTGGCCTCTTTCTCTGCCATAATTAGTGAAACATTACATAACTCCAGTGCTATTCCCTGCTGTCGCAGCTACAGTACAACTGCACAACTGCATTCCCAGCCCTGTCTCCTGTCTCTTTCCCTTAAGCCCTGGTCTGCGATCAGTTTCAGCCTGACACCCCTCCCCCCCCCCAAAAAAAATGGACACACACACACACACACACACACACACACAGGTTGCTGTTGTTGTTGTTGTTGTTGGGACACATTAAACAGATTCTTTATGCTCGTAAAAGTTCAAACAGTGACCCGGAGGTTCTTCGGATGTTTGCTCGGTGAGAACATCGGCGTCACTTTGTTCTAATTAACCTTATTTATTTATCGCATGTGCCACCTCTGGACTCGTTTACTGTTTAATCCGAAGCAACTGAGTGGCGTTCAGCAGAGGTTAGCGAAAGCGCTAAGGATCTGAGGGATCCGCTGCGTTGTCGCTGATTTACAGTGAGGAGAAGCTTTGTGAGGTGTGAGATCAGTTAGTCTGAACAAAAGGAAATCTGGTAGTAAAAAACATAAAACATAAACAACACGAGGGGGCTGATGGTATTCATATGGGAATGGCCTGGTGAGCTGTCCGGGGTGTACCCCGCCCTCGCCCAGAGTCGGCTGAGATGGGCGCCAGCCTCTCCACGACCCTAATTAGGATTAAATGAAGGAAATTAACTACATTTAATTTAATTAAGTTTTTTACTTCACTGCCTCCTTTTGGAACGAGTCTGTTACCATCTCATCTTCATCTTCAAAGTGGTGTTACATCCACAGCGCGAACCGAGAGGAAAACACAACACTGATCTTACCTGCATTTCTCGTTAGTTTTAATTTGTGTTGCACAGATTATTGTGGTTTTTATTTAGTTTATGTAGTTGTTGTTATTTTCTTTATTTAATGATTTTTTTTTCTACTTTTTTTTTTTTTTTTTTTTTTTTTTACCAAAATTTTTCATTGCTGGATTTCGTTTTAGTTTTAGTTAACTATAATAATCCACTTCTGGGGACTCGGCTTTCCTCTCACTTTTTACAAATATTCCCAGTTCAGGCTGAACATATATGTGTGTGTGTGTGTGTGTGTGTGTGTGTGTGTGTGTGTGTGTGTGTGTATATATACACAGTTCTTCCTTATGGGTGAGGACTTGTTTTAAGTTTGGGGTTCAGGTTAGGGTTGCATTTCGACAAGTTGGGGTTCTGGTCAGGGTTCGGATAAGTCTCCAGGAAATGAATATAAGTCTATGTAGTGTCCCCTGAAGTTATGGAAACCAGACTGTGTGAATGTGTGTGTGTGTGTGTCTGTGTGTTCCCACTTTGTGTAATTTCAGGGAGAGACACTGAATGAAAAATGGTCAGATAATGTATATAAAGCAATATATTAAAGTAAAAGAAACCCACAAACATACACATAAACATTATATTACATGTTACACAACACGTCTAATTATATTTTTAAATATTTTGAAATTTATTATTGATAAGTTGGTAAACGGAGGTATATTTTCTTTTCTTCTGGTTTCTTTTTAACTTCATGAGGGTATAAACTCTGGCATTCAGCTGTACGTTATAAAAAATCATTATATAAAACAGAATTATTTACCACATTAACTGCTCAGCTTTTTAGGAAATTAGGCTCATTATAAAATCCCACACAGACCCCTTTATAGTCCTGAACTTTATAAAACTTTTATTGAGGATCACCAGCAGCATCAGTCGGACTCAATCCCACTGACTGAGGGGTGTTAGTGTGATTTGCAGTATGTTTGCTATAAAGTATGAAGCATACTTCATTTTCTGTCCTGTTTAAAGCACTGGCTCCATCTCCAAATAAGAAACCTGTCATTCAACCTGCCAAAAAAAAACAGGGCCACGCCCCCTTCATGCATCAAGGGGTAATAATCATTAGTTCCATACCATTTACTGTAACCATAGTAACCTTGAGTTATGTTCTATTATGATTTACGCTTTAGGGGACGAGTGTGTGGTTTGGAGGGAAGCCAGAGAGAGAGGGGGAGAGAGAGAGATTTTTCAAGGCTGTGTGTGTGTGTGTGTGTGTGTGTGTGTGTGTGTCCATGTACTCACTGATCAGACACTGCCCTCTGCTGGAGTTTGTTCCTCGCAGTCACAACCATTCATTCATTCATTCATGTTCTGAAGCGCTTAATCCTAATTAGGTGGGGATGCTGGTGCCCATCTCAGCCGACTGTGGGCAAGGCCAGAGTACACCCTGGACAGCTCACCAGGCCATCGCAGGGCAGAAACACGCTGACAGCTATGCAGCCTACTGTTGACGAAATTCAGCAATGACCACAGACAGTGAGAGACATGGCCAGCATTTGATAACCCAGTTAGCTGCACTGGGGGGACAGCAGGAACAACCCGGTGACAGTGGGGCTTGAACCCCCATCATTGGGATCAGTAATCCAGCACCCTGCCACCTGGCCACCACTGCCCACAGTCACAAACATTGAACTGTATTTAGACTGGAACGATGATTGGATGAAAAACTCGTGATTTCTCGCCGCCATATTGGAACCAGGATGATGTAAGATTTCTAATGTAAACAAACCTGCACAGCTGCATGTACGGGCCAGGCCTGCTGCAAAAAAAAATCTCATTTTATACAAGTCTCGAGACATCACAGACATTATAGCCTGTTTAAGAGAAATACATTTATAAATGTGTGTGCGATTTCTTCAACATATTTGTGTATATTTGAGCAAAGAATAAAATGCATCACACTTGCATTAACATCTCATCACATTTACAAATTAACACCTTTATTTACTTCACATGATTTGACCCATGCTGGGTGTGCTGTGAATTTTACAACATATAATTTAAAACTATAGTAAGACATATTGCTAAAATAGCTATAAAATTAAAAAAACAAACAAACAAAAAATATATATATATATATTATTATATTTAAAATACATTATAAGCTTAAGTAATCATACAGAGAATCAAAGATGGTTAACCATGGCAACCTCTACCTCTCTCTTTTGTGACCCTTCATTTTATACAGTGGTTTAGTAAAAACCTTCTGACTACATGCACACATCAGGTAAAATACCCCACTTGTACTCAATACAACATTAAACTGAGTACTATACACAACAACCATATTTCACTTGAACATTTTATAAATTCATTCGGTATATCGTCTGAACCTGAACCTGGTTTTATTATTTTATAACTTTCACATTACTACCTTTGTTGCTTTACTGTAAATTTCAGAAGTTTGACCCAAGAGATGTAACATACATGTGTATGTGTACATCACTAATGTTATCAACGTGGAAATTAGCATCTACTACATCTTTCCCTGAAGCTTCTTTGAATCATATGAACAATTTATATTAGCCTCATGTTATTTTATCAATTTTTATAATTGCTAAAATTTGTTAAAATGAACTGGTTGCTAATATTCCTATTCTACAGCAGTATAAAGTTTTGTTCCAGTGTGTGCATGGATTTTGCATTATTTCCTAATATTAATTAATAATCATTAAATTCCTGTACAATATGGGCAAACACGATGGTATATACATCGAAAAATTATGGCACTTAAGAAATGTCTTATAAAGACTTAATGGATATTTCAGAGAACATGCAGGTTTTTTAACCACACAAATGCTGTTACTGAGTTTTTGTACACTTGAGGTTGAAAATCGTGTTCGAGTACATATGTAAAATATAAATATAAATATTATACTACTATGTTTCTAATTGAAATATAAGAATAGAAGTCTTTCTAGAATCTAGATCTGAATTAGAATCTAGAATCTAGATCTACAATAGATCGAGTCTAGACAGCCTGACAGACTATAACAGTTATTCATAGAAATAAGCCGAGGCCTCGTCTATATCTAGCTATTAATGGGTTAAAACTCACATGTGGAATCTTATTCCAGCTCTTCTGGATTCTACGTTCTGGTAATTATTGCAATTTATGGCATAACACTCTTTTCCTTTCATGGATTTTGCTTTTTTTCAGTATGATAGTCGTGGTCTCCCATCACTGACTTACATTCTAACCCCCATGTTTCTGTTTCCAATATGGCGACTCTGTGTCGCATTTCCAAATAACGTACAAACTGACCAACCACCGTTCCAGTCTAAATACAGATCAGTGGTCATAACACTTTATAATCACTTCACTGAATCAAATCACTTTGTTCGGATCACCAATAGGAGTCGACTCTTTCTGCTCTCGTTTTTTTGTCTTTCTTTTTTTTTTCACAAAGATTGCAATATTATTCTCTGTGATTGTTATGCTTTTCTTGAAATTTCATTATGAAGTGACACTCTATAAAAAACTAAACACTGCTTTTTATGCGCCCCACACCCAGGGTGACTTGGATGGTTGTCCCGTATCCGTATCCCCACAGGAAACCCAACAAGGCTGCCGTGTCACCAATAATAATAATAATAATAATAATAATAATAATAATAATTTATTATTAGTAATGAAACAGAATCCTAAAACAGAGGCTCATACACCACCACCACTCAGACTCGTACAGAATAAAAAAACACAATTTAACTCAGATTGGTAGACAAACTTCCACCGAGCAAAACAGTGGCAAACATTAACAGGAACACGGAACATGAACTGGTTGAACGGATAATTAAAGTAGCAAGTGTCGTGGCAGACACAGATCAATTCACCAGGAGACGTGGATTTAAAATCAAGAGCAGTTTTATTCAATCAAAGTAGACAAAATCAGCAAATTGTTTAGCAGTTCAAAAAAGGTTCAGCAACACGTTATTCAGTCCGAGTGAAAAACATTAGCAGTTCAGCGCAGCTGACGTGATCTTCAAATGAGCATTCGAAGACCCCCAAATCCACTCAAGGCCGGGTATATATACAGTCGGTTTCTAGTGTTAAGCGTTCGCCACCATTACTTCTCGTCTTAGGAGAGAAGAAAGCGGCTCAGATATTGTTTACAACAGGTGGTGTTGACATTACATGGTAGACCTTGGGCAGACTTTGGGCAGACCTCAGGTGTTTTATGCATAAATCATCATTTAACTACAATTTAATACACTTTTACCATCATAATTCAATCATCCATTCAAGCCGCCAGTGGCGACTGATACCCCGATTTCCTCCACTACACAAGACAGTACAAATGAATACAGAAATCAGAGAGTGAAAGGCGGTGAAAGGAAGACCCAGTGTTAACCCTGATCCTGCTTTCGCTCCAGAACGTAGTTGGGAATTACAGGGAGGATTTACTCGTGTATTTCGTCCAGAGCTGAAGTTGATTCAGACCTTAGAAAAACTGTGCTACTCTTATAACCCCGGCCTCAAACACTTAATAATAGCAGGATTGAGAGCAGGATTACTCAGTTCAACAAATAAGGTGTAAAAATAATATGAATGTTATTTAAATCCTGATAAATGTACATTTCAGTGAATTTGCTGCCACCTGCCTGTGAACATGGTCATTACAGTGGGTTATATTTTAATAAAAATTCATATTTGTCGTTAACTTTCAGCATTTCTTTTTATGATTGTAATTTTTTTATTAGATTTTGGTATAATTTTTTTTATTAAAATATTATTTTAGTAATCATTTCATGTAAAAAATGACAAAGACTCTTTATAATCCAGATGAAATCCGACACAGGGAGTGTCAGTGGGGCAGATTTGTTTTGTCAGAGATCAGATTCAGTATCCCGAATCACACACACTGCCTCCTAAGTGCACTTCACGAGCAACGCCGTGTCGGATTAAACACCCTAACAAGTGCACTTCCTGCTCATTCGTGATCAGCCCCCTTAAAGATGGCCGTCCTCAGACTCTGGCTGACTTTAAACTTCTATTTATTTCCCTCTCGAGTATCTTCTAAGTTTTGCAGATTTCCTGAAATGATATAAATGTCACTGAGTGATGTTATACGATGTGTTCGGTTATATTTTCTAGTTTATTTCTTTAAATGAAGCGTGTTTTGTTGTTGTATTTACCAACATGTTGCTAGCTTGTTATTAGCCGACTGGTGTTGACATGCTAGCCTGTGGCTAATCCAGCTGTTTAAATCACACCGCATCTGAACATCATCTGTGTGCATCCTCGGGATAATAAACCCGCGTTTTGTAAAACAGATACGAATTTCAGGTACTTGTGATTGTTATTATTGATGTTATAAGGGCGTATAGATGCTAGTTAGCTAGTTATCCAAGCTAAGTTTAATTCCTGTCGGTCTCGAGCGGAAAGTTGGTGTGTTTAGAAGTTAATGGAATCAGTGATTATTTCACTCTCTGATCCCACTAACTTGGAGACAGTGGTTTATTTTCAGATTATAATATTTCATTGACTCCCAGAACAAAGAGCTTACTGAGGCTCAGACTGGTCATTTCCTGTCTTCCCTTCTTCCTCCTTTCTTTCCTCCAGTGGAAGTAAATAAATGATGTGTCTCTTAATTATTCCTCACTTTTTTGTTTTACTTCTTTCCTCCTGACCTTCTTACTTCCTTCACTTCACTGATTGTCCTTGATTTACTTCCTTTCCTTCTCCCTGATCCTTCTTCACACTCCTTCCTCGTCTTTTTATCTTTCTACCTCACACCCTTCCACTCATCCTTTCTTCACTCTTCAGTCCTTCACGCTTTCGTGACTTCCTTCAGTCTGTCTTTCTTAAAACCATTCTGTTCTTTCTTCCCGACTTCATATCTTCTTTCCCATCCCATCCTGACTTCTGTGATTACTTCCAGACTTTATTTAATCCTTTCTTTCTTGTCATTCCTTCCGTCCTTCTTCTGTCCCTCCTTTCTGACTTTTTCGTTATTCCTTTTCCCCGACTTCCTTCTGTCCCGCTTTCTTCATTCCTTCTTTTAGTTCATTATTTAGTTATTGACTAACTCGCATCCATCCCAAGTCCACGCCGTCCTTCCTCCCTATCTCTCAGCTTTCACTTTTTATACGCCCGTCTAGACGGAATGTATTATGTCATCGTGTTTGCGGGTGGCCGGGCGAGGACAGAAATGGTTTCCGCTCGATATCTCGAGAAATCATTGAGCTACCCCTCATCCAATTCGGTGTGGAGATGCACCCGGACAAGCTTCAGACCAAGTTCGATTACAGTAACCTTGACCTCATTTACAAGGTCACAGCGGCTTTCATTGTGAAAAATGGTTTCCGCGCATTACACAGATTCTACGCAACAGCCGTATCTCGCTCCCTCTGGGTTTCCTTTGATAACCGGCGGACTCTTTTTCAGATGTTTCAGGTTTTTTCGGTGAAGTGGTGATACCACGCATTCCCGTACCTCACCTCTCTATCACAGCACCACATCTGGGAGCATTTTTGCCATGAGCACACCCTGAATACCCTTCAGGAGAGATAAAATGGCCGCCGAGATTTATGCTGCTAAGAAGTTGCCCTCGGTGTCGACGACGGCGGTGCAGCAGTACCAACAGCAGAACATCAGCAACAACAACACAGTTCAGGGCTGCAACTGGCAGGGCCTCTATCCCACCATCAGAGAGAGGTATACACACACACACACACTCTCACACACACACACGCACACACATTGCCAGCAGTGTGTGACTGTCCCTTTGTCTGTCACACACCAACAGTGTATTGAAATCACATTCAGTGTTTTGTTTATAATTTTGTGTCTCCAGAAACGCAGTCATGTTTAATAACGAGCTGATGGCAGACGTGCACTTTGTGGTCGGTCCTCCGGGGGGCACACAAAGAGTACCAGGTCACAAGGTGAGGGTGGACAAGAGTTTACCTTTCACTACAAAGCAAAGAGGCCAGCCAATCAGAAATGCTTGTTAGAGTTTAGCGTGAGATGAAAGGAAAAAGCTGTAAATATGGTTCCTGGGAGAACTCGAGTTTGAACAGGAACCAGTACGTTAGGAAGATGGACGACCTGATGATGATGATGCTTTAATCTTAAGTATCCAAGAGACGTGGACTATTATAAATATCTTATTCAGGAGTTAGAATAAAAATATAGCTTTGTGCTTTTAGCATACAATTGAGATTACAGCTAAATACCAAATGCTAGGGTAGCATATCGCTCATCCACCCACCCACCCCCCACCTGTGGCTTCTCTCTCTTTCTCTCAGTACATCCTGGCGGTCGGGAGTTCTGTGTTCTACGCCATGTTCTACGGGGAGCTGGCGGAGGATACGGACGAGATCCGCATCCCAGACGTTGAGCCGCATTCCTTCCTCGCCATGCTAAAGTGAGACTCCGAGGAATCCTGTAGAGTTTTGAACTGATCGTACTGTTTGAGTTATCGAATAGTTTCAGCCGTCTGTTGGATTTTATTTGACGCTTCTTGTTTAACTCCGCCCCTCTCTTTTCTTGCTGCAGGTACATCTACTGTGATGAGATTGACCTGTGTGCGGACACTGTTCTGGCCACGTTGTACGCGGCCAAGAAATACATGGTTCCTCATTTGGCGCGTGCCTGTGTGGCGTTCCTGGAGACCAGCCTGAGCGCACGTAACGCCTGCGTGCTGCTGTCGCAGAGCTGCCTGTTTGAGGAGCCGGAGCTGATGCGTCGCTGCTGGCAGGTGATCGACGCCCAGGCGGAGCTGGCGCTGCGTTCGGACGCCTTCTGCGACATCGACCTGCGTACGCTGGAGAGCATCCTTCGGCGCGAAACCCTCAACGCGAGTGAGACGGTCGTCCTGGAGGCAGCGCTCAGCTGGGCCGAGGCAGAGTGCCAACGCCGCGATCTGCAACCCTCTGTCGAAAACAAGAGGCTGGTGCTGGGTGATGCTCTGTACCTCATCCGTGTCCCGGCGATGTCGCTGGACGAATTTGCCAATGGCGCGGCACAGTGCGGCCTACTCACGCTCGCCGAGACCAACGCCGTCTTCCTGTGGCATACAGCGGCGAACAAACCCGAGCTGCCCTTCGTCAGCCAGCCGAGGAAAGGCCTGGCTCCGCAACGCTGCCACCGCTTCCAGTCGTGCGCCTACCGTAGCAACCAGTGGCGTTACCGTGGACGCTGCGATAGCATTCAGTTTGCTGTGGACAGACGAGTGTTTATCGCCGGCTTCGGCCTGTACGGTTCCAGCTGCGGCTCGGCGGAGTACCAGGCAAAGATCGAGCTCAAGAGGCAGGGCGCCACGCTGGGCCTCGCTGTCGTCAAGTACTTCTCAGACGGCTCCAGCGGTACATTCCCGGTATTCTTCGAACACCCGGTACAGGTAGAGCCCGACACGTTCTACACAGCCAGCGTGGTGCTTGACGGCAACGAGCTGAGCTACTTTGGCCAAGAAGGGATGACGGAGGTGCAGTGTGGGAAGGTCACCTTCCAGTTCCAGTGCTCCTCAGACAGTACCAACGGCACCGGAGTGCAGGGGGGACAGATACCTGAGCTCATTTTTTATGCCTGAGAGACTTCTTAAGAAAGGTCATGTGACAATCCCCAAGAAGAAACCAGCTTGTACAGATACTGTTGTTGCCATAGTTCTAGTTTCGACAAGGCGTCGGCATCATGTACGCCATCATTCAACGGTCGTACTGTATGTACTGTACCTTGATTTCTCCTGGAGTTCTACTGAAACTTGCATTTTAAATTCTTGATGCGGCGCAGTTCGTATTGTTGGGGGTGTTGGGGGGAGGTCTAGAGATATCAAGCATTTGGTTATGGAGACATCACTAGCATGACAATCACAAGGGCACGCCCATTATCATGACCCCGGCGGACTCCATTAGTTGTTAAGTTTTAAACATTACACATAATTGCCTTATCTGTTACTTTAGCTAGCCTATTGTAACGCGCGCTGGTACGACCTCACGAACCACGGTCCTACCTTTTATTAACTCTACACATGGATTACATGGGAGCAAATTTCCTGCGAATTTCTACAACGTCTTGCTCAGTTAATGGCTTTTAAAGCTGCTCTCTGCTGCCACCTGCTGCCTGTGCGGTGAATTACAGCAAAAACACAGAACGAATACATTTTTCAGATCCCGTGGTTTTTGTTTAAAATTTTTAGAAAGATTATTAAAAATTACAGCATTGTAAGCCCAAATTTCTTTAACTAGGAAGCCAGTTAGCTAGCATGCTAACAATATTGCGTCAGTTTCATTCACGTAGTGACGTATGCAGCGAATCTGTTCCTCTCCATCAGTTTTAAACAACACTAACGGCGTAATCCGGCTAGTGCACCGGAAGAAATCAGTGCAGAGATGAGGTCTGAGTTTTCGCGTGGCTAGTTCCTTTAAATCATAGACAGCTAATCTTGTTAGCGATTGAGGATTTGGGATTTTTTTTGTCTGTGTACTCACCCAGCATTATAACATCAGAACTCTGCCGTACTGTTACTGATTGTGGTGTTTGTTGTGGTTTTGTGGATTCGCTTCAGGCGCTGCTTTAATTTTTTTATCCTCGAAAATATATTTTTAGAAAAAGCACTCAAAACTTCCACATCGCCATCTTGATCCATCGTGCTAACGGGCTCCATGTGTCAGTTTCTGCATCGTGCCTTGTGTATCTGGTTCGTTAAATAAATAAATAAATAAATAAATAAATAAATAGATGAAACGACTGAATAGTTTCTGAATGCGGAATATGAAGGTAGCGGCGCTGCTCAAGAAATAAAATAAAAAGTTATTGAAGTTGGAGTTGTAGCTGCTAGGCTGCTATTGTCCTTCAGTCACGTTTTTGTTCACGTTTGCGTACGTTATACCGTATATGTAAGAAATAAAAGTGCTTATTTTGTGAAATTGATACTTGATTGTTTTTATACTTGACATATTCGACAGTTTTGTGTATCGGACGTACGATGTGGTGTAAACACTCGGTGTAGGCCAGTTTTCTCCCTTTTGTTTTTTTTTAGAAGCTTTTAGAAGCTCTTACTTACAGGATTACTGGTTTCATCCAGTGTTCGCTCAGATTGTTTAAAAACCTCACCTTCTTCTCCCATGTTTCTTAAAGGGCTTGATGATGCGTAGTGCTGCTCTTTGTTATCTGTGGTTATTAAATCTCATATCCGACTCGTGCGTGGATATTTTTTTTTAACTTTCCATCTGTGAAGTGATGCTGGTCTTTGTTCCACTGTGTTTTTTTTTTTTTTTGGTGGGGGAGGGGGGTATGACTTACTGCACCTTTATTGATATGTACACACACACACACACACACACATGAAGCACAACCTGAAATAAACTCCGTTCACACACCTCTGTGGACTTATTGAAGTTTGTGGAGTGCTAGTATTAAGCAGGTCTCACACGGGACGGTCCTGACTGTTTCAGACCAAACATATGACGTCGGTATGACAAAACAGCCTCACGGCAAGGGTGGGTTTGAAGACGGTAAACAAAGTGTGACTGGCAAATAAAAAGACAGAAGAAAGGAAGGTTGTGAGGTGACAACACGCCAGCTACAAGGCAGCTAGACGGTCATGCACGCCTTTTGAGAACCGCCGTGAGTTTTCAAACACTCTTCTGGTCAGTACCGGTCGATGGCGAACATAATTACAGTGCCAAGACCGTGTCATTGCGGTCCAACGTGGTTCAGAACTGCGCGGGACCACTGTCAGAACCGTTCCTGTGTGATTTATAATGTCATGATGCGTGTGTCTGATGGAGGTTTCGTGAACTGATCGAGTGACATCTCTCAAATGAGAGCTATACAGTCAAGGTCAGAGTAGCCTCAGCAAGTAATAGAGTAAAAACCTGAAGAACCACACTTTCTAACCGTGGTGAGCAGAAAAGCATCTCCGATGGTTCAACACATCAAAACCTGAAGCGGATGGGCGACAACAGCCGAAAACCAAGAACAGGAAGCAAGTAGCTTGTTAATACCAATGCAAATATGCTAATTAAAACATGATAACCACCAATAGCTAGAGAGCGAGATTGTAGAATAAGAAGAAGGTATAATGGATATATTGCTAATATTAGCGCTGAATGAAACGTAGCTAGCTAGCAGTTCCTGTAGCTGTAAACTGCGTCTCCACAAAATATTTTATTAATGTTTTATTAGATATTGTCGATCTACAGCACACACATTTGGTGGAACCAGTCCACAGTGATCAGTAAAAATGTTCACAGTGTCATCATCGCAACAGAAAATCACGTTTCAACAGAAAATCAGCGTTAAACTTTTGATATGAATTGAAATGAATGCAGAGGACACATTTACACGTGCGGGAGCCTGGATTCGTCTTTACACACATCATACACACACTGCCCAGCAGGAAAAAAAGTCTCATGCGCTAATATTTTCATGGAGAGCATTTATCCTTGATCACAGCATGTAATCTACATGGCGTTGTTGCTCCAGTTGGTCCGG
>JAQMYF010000009.1:20429374-20442472 GCA_030014195.1 Neosilurus mollespiculum | reverse complement strand
CAGGGAAGTGAGCGTATGCCATCCCTCCCTCCCGTGAGAGCTCGGCCAATTAGCTCCCATGGACTCCTGGTCACGGAGGTGAGGGTATTTCTGTGGCGTTTGGACCTCCTCCCTGTGCTTGCATGGGTTTCCTCCAACAGTCCAAAAACATGCATATTAGGCTAACTGACTGTTCCAAATCGCCCGTGTGAGTGTGTGTGTGTGTGTGTGTGTGTGTGTGTGTGTGGGTGTTGGCCCTTCGATAGACTGGCGAGTTCTTCAGGCTGTTGGCTCCAGGAAAAAGTGGTTGGGTAAATAGATGAACAATTGTGATTGGCCTAAAGCTGTTAAGTTTGCTTTGTGACATCACAACCCGAGCTCGTAATTAGCCCCGCCCCGGTTCCTGTTTTATATCTGATATAAAATTAATTTAAACACTGAGACAGAACTTGAGCAGTGAAATGTTTTTAGACCTCGGATGACTTTAATGTTTTTTAGGATGGTTTGTTTAAATCACATTTTTGAAAACCTGTACAAAAACAACTGTACATCAGAAATACTGTAAACGAGTTCAGTTCCAGACACACACACACACACACACACACACACACACACACACACACTCACACACACACACACGAACACCATTCCTGCTCTACTTCGTCTTCTGTTTCTTGCGAGCGTGAAACTGCGCCGTCTTGTTCTTCACAGACTTGATGAGCAAAGACAGATTGGGGTCCAGGGTTTTACTCGGGGCCACGGAATCCACGGGTGCATCCGTCACACCCCCGCCGCTCTCCACCCTCTCCTCGGTTTTCTTGCTGGGTTTCTCTTGGCTCTGAAGCGCCTCCTGCTGGCTGCGCTGCTGCTCCTCCCGCCGTCTCTGCTTCTCCTCCAGGATGCTCTGAGTGCCCTTGGTCTTCTTGTAGGCCGGGTCTGAGGGGTCCAGGTTGTACAGGTGGGATGAGAACATGGCCTGGAAACGCGGGTCCTGCAAGTCCACCTGCTCGTAACACACACACACACACACACACACACAGACCATTTTTAATTCTGATCAGGGTTTATGGTGATAAAATCGAATGTGTAGAGTGCACTACGCTGCGATTCTAGTTTGGTCTCTGACCTGGAAGTTGTCCTCCTCCAGCAGTGTGTTATTCTTCAGGAGCTTCTTCCGCTTCTTCTTGCTCAGGTTCTGCTGTTCTACGATCTGATCGTAGTTGAAATGCCGATGCTTTTCGTCTTCATCGTCGTCCATCAGGAGAGCCATTTCAGCCTGAAAACACACACACACACACACACACACACACACACACAGTTTCTATACCTCCACCCCTACTCTGAATCTATTCCATTACCACTCGTATTAGCTGTCGTTTGGTGCATACCTTCTGTTTCTCTAGCTCCGCCTCCTCCTCAGCTGTGAGTTGCTCCTCCCCCTTTTTGTTTTTCTTCGATTTCTTGATTTTCTGCGCCTTCCCTGTTTCACATGACGAACCGGGTTTACAAAAATCATCAGAGATGAGATGACGGCAAAGAATAGTGAACAAGACTAACGCTTCTGGGAGATCTGTGACTGACCAGTAGCTCCGCCCAGCTCTGCAGCAAAGAAGGGGTCCCTGAGGTCAACGTCAGGAGGAAGTTCATCATCACTGATCGCAGCCTCGTCGTCGGCTTTCTGTAAAAAACCAGAGTTATTTCTCCGTCCTGTGCAAATTTAGCCCAAATTCAGCAATAATGCGGTCGTTTGTACTCATGAATATGTAATAACCCTAATTTACATATTCAACTACGTATGTTGATGTGAGCGGTACGGTAGCATCGTGGTTAGCATGTCCATCTCACACCAAGAAGGTTCTAGGTTCTAGTCTCGGTCTCAGCACGGCAGTGTCTGTTTGGAGACTGCAGGTTCTCCCTGTGTTTGCGGGGGTTTTCTCAGCGTACTCCGGTTTCCTCCCACAGTACAAAGACATGCACATTAGGCTAACTGGTGTTCCAGATTGAACCCAGGTGTGAGTATGAATGGCTCTGGCCTCCCCACGACCCTAGGAGGATTAAGTGGTTCAGCAAATAAATGAATGATGTCACTAATAGTGGTTTACACAGGGGCGTGGCCTGATAGACAGCATCAGAAGGCTAAGGGGCCGGGCAATATGATGGCTCCAGAAAACCGAAAGGGAGGAGCCATGAACAGGGTTAGAAGAGGAGAACCTGTAACCTGAGATGAGTGGGTGGAGTCATCATTAGGAGGTAGGGACATATGAGCAGTATCAAAGGGGAAAGGGGCGGGGCTAAAAGTTAGAACGTTTGCATGAGCTACGAACATGTTATTCACCTCCTTTCCTTTACTCTTGACTTTCTTCTTCTCCTTTTTCTTCTCTAGAAACTCCTCCCACGGAGTCATCTGATCTTTCCCCTCCATCTTCTTCCTCACCAGTTTCTCAGCGCTCTCCTTTAACCCTGACAAAAATCAACCGAACGCACATCAGCACCGACACGACTACCGCAAATCCTCCTCCTGCTCCTCGTGTGAGAACCACCTCGTACCTGGCACCCATGTGATCTCCATCTCCATGTCCTTCTCCTTCTCCTTCCCGTCCTTCTCCTGGATGCTCTGCAGGAGCTCGCGGTATTTGGCGATCTGCTCTTCCTCCTTCTTGCCCTTCTTCCCTCCTTTCTTCTCCTCCGACGCTGACGGTGCCTCTAAGAGGAACGCCAGAGGAACAACTTGAGATAAAACACGCTAACGTTATGGTTCTTTAGCATCTGTAGCTACGAGGCTAGTGGAGTTGGCGTCACAGAGAAGAATGAGGCTACCAGTTTATACCTCAAATTCTACAGTTTGTCTCATATCGAATTTCAGCGCTCACCTTCATCCTCCACCTCATCCTCTTCCTCATCCTCACTGGAGGAAGCGAGGTAGGCCTGGAAGTCCATGTTCAGCAGCTCGTCCTTGTTGAACGTCTTGCTGAGGGTGGTGATGCGATCGTGATCCGTCTCGTCCCACGTTAACTCCACCTGTACAGAACAGGTTTTTTTTGTTTTGTTTTGATCAGCTTTATTATTTTATTTAAAATGTCGTATATATTTGAAGGAGAGAGGAGTCAGCAGTGTGGAGTAAACAGCGGAACAGGGCTGGCGGACCTTGGCTGTAGTGGTGGCGGTCGAGGAGAACAGTTTGGGTTGGTAGGAGGACAAATCCACGTCTGTCGCTCGGTCTTTCAGTTCATCTTCAAACGTCATGCCGTCAGGGATGAACCTGTAATTCACACACACACACACACACACACACACACACACACACACACACTTAATTCTGGATTCATTCGTATTAATTTATGCTAGCGTGTCCTGACTGGCTTTCATTCACCAAATAAGGAACTAATCCCCCACGTCATGTGCTTCTAGGACAAGAGTCGAGATCGTAGCGGTGGGATGAAGCCAAACTGCCGAGTTGATTCGTTTTCCAATCAGAGCAGGTCCCTCAAAATAAACATGTTTTTCTTCTCATGTGTCTCACCGCAGATCCAACGTGGAGCAGCTGCTCTCGTACTCGAAGCCGTCGCACTCCTCGTAGATTCTGGCGGCGGTTTCGGGCGAGTCGCACTCCACCACGGCGTAGTAATACTGCAGACGCTTAAACTGATAATCTCGCACCTTCTCCCTGTAGATCCTAAAACACAAGAGCCAGCAGACGGTCACTGTTATTATTATTATTAATTACTATTAATATTTTCTAAGCTGCTTAATCCTAATTAGGGTCGCAGGGAGGCCGGCGCCCAGCTCAACCGACTCTGGGCGAGGGTGGGGTACACCCTGGACAGCTCGCTAGGCCATCGCAGGGCCAACGCTCACACAACCATACACACTCACACTCACACCTAGGGGCGATTTGGAACAGCCAATTATCTGTGGAAGGAAACCGGAGTACTCGGAGGAAACCCACGCAAGCACGGGGAGAACATGCAAACCACACAGAAACGCCCCGAGCATCGAACCCAGGACTATTAAAATAGATAATCCAGTAAAATATGCATCATATGATACATCGACAGAGCGCAATATATAAAACTTGATAGTATTTAATCAAATCTGCACAGATGTGTGTGTGTGTGTGTGTTACCTCTGTTCCTCGGTGTCTGCGTCTGGGTCGTCCGGGAGGCTGGTGAGCTCCAAAGGACCCTGAGCCTGCTCCGCCTTCATCCTCTCCTTACCGAACTCTGAGGGGTAGATCTGAAACACACACACACACACACAGTTATACAGAGCAGTTAATGCAATCGATGATGTTGCTGATGAGGCAAGGGGGCGGAGTTACCGTGACGGACAGCACCACTCCTCCTTTGGGTTTGAAGGAGTTGAACAGAGCCAGCAGGTCTTTAGCTTTGATCCGATCCCAGTTCATGTTACACACCGCTAACCTGCAACTCACCTACACACACACACACACAGAACAATTATTGTGTCTCTCTATCTATCTGTCTGCCTACCTGCTAATCCATCTGTCTGCCTGCCCAGATTCCTGTCTCGCACTCTTAACTCTGTCTGTCTGTCTACTATCTGTCTAACCACCAATCCTCTCGTCTGTCTACCTTCCCTTCCCAACCATTTATTTAAACATCTGTCCATCATCCTGTCTGTCTAACTATATCTGTTTATCTGTCCGTCTCCATCCATCTACCACCTGTCTGCCTGCCTATTCATCCATCCAGCATTCTGTCTGTCTGCCTCCTTGAATATCCCTCCAACTAACCATCTGTTCGTCTTCCTCTCCATCTGTTAAACTCTGTCTGTGCGACATGTCTCTCTGCCTACAGACCTCCTGTCTGTCTCTCTCCCCATTTATCTGTCCATCTAATAGTCTGTCTGCCTTCCTATACTTCCATTTAACCATCTCTCTATCCATCCATCTGTTCGTCTAACTGTCTATCTGCCTAATCAGAAATCCGTCTAACCACCTGTCCATTTAACCGTTTCGGTCTACCGACCCATCCACCTGTCTATCCATCTATCGGAATAATCTGTCTGTCTGGCTCTTTCAGACAGTCTTCACACACACACACACACACACACACACACACACACACACACACACACAGTGTAAGGGTGTAGTATGACCTCCTCTGTGCGTGGAGCGTCCTTCCACATCTCCCCCCAGTCATGTTCAATCTCCTCTTCCTCACAATGCTCCTCTTCCTCTTCCTCATCCTCTTCTTCATCACTCGTCTCGATGTTGCCTTTTCCTCGGGCCAGATCCGGACCGCTGTCACTGCCGTCCTCCGATTCACTCTCGTCCTCATCTTCATCCTCCTCTTCCTCTTCCTCGGCATCATCATCGTCTTCATCAGCAGAAAGACCTACTCCTTTATCAGCGTCACTATATTCTTCTTCATCATCATCATCATCCTCATCTTCCTCGTCCTCTGTGGAGATAAATAAATCGTTTCCAGACCAATCAGAGCTCACGCTTGTTAAATATCTTAAACCCCGTTGACATCAGTAAGCGTCTCTTACCTTCTTCGACGACTCTCACTCCTTTAACCGGCTCTGCTTTCCTGATCTTCTCACCATCGTGACATTTCAACGACTTCGTCTTCACAGCTTTCTTAGACGCAGGCTCCTCCCCCTTTTCAAGCTCCTCCTCTTCATCATTAATCTCAAGCTCCTTTACTTTTGCTTTTTTCTTCTCCTTCTTCTTCGGCCTCATCTTCTGCTCGTCCTGTACAGCGTCAGCGTCGCTGTCCGAGTCAGACAGTTTGTAGAAGCGTTTCAGGTCCTCGGTGGACGTGTGATTGACGGGACGGCCGCGTTTGTCCACCGTGTACTTGAGTTTAAAGCGCTCGTCGTGAAACATGGACTGGAAGCGCTTGTCGATGCGCACCTTCTGCTGCAGGTCCGGCATCTCCCAGAAACGAGGGTCCTTCTTTACGCGGGAGAAACGCTCATCGCCGCTCAGCTCTTTCTTAGACGACATGATGGCGTTTTATTTACAGACACAACCTGGATACGCAAACAAGGAGGAACGAGATGAACAGCTAGTTTTACATTCAGTAATACGGTTTAATATTCAACGCTAAGTGATATCAGGTCATGGTTTACAGACAGCTGTCAGTAAAAAGGTCTTTATTTCAGGAATTTTTTTTAAATATTTTTTCTAAGGATCTGAAGTTAGTAAATGAGATTCATTAATTTATGATGACGAATAACTCGAGGTGACAAGAAACCTTTCAACTCCTTAAATAAAATATTTAAATCTGTCTACAGCTTTATAAATACACACGGTAGGTCTAGTTACAGACCTCTACTCTGAATTAAACACTCGCTTTCACGCGTGTGTTGGAAAATAATCTGAATATACAGCAGGTTTACTGTTTTCACCCTGAATTTGATTATTTTTCAGTAACAGCACACCCTGCGGTGTGTAATTCCTCCACAGCAACGTCTCAATAATAAGCGATTACTGAATGAGGTGGAGTTTGAAATGACATCCTCTCCTGGATAAAACAGAAAACCCTCCCAGTAATAATTCTTCATATCATTAAAAAAAACAACCAAATTCTGTAATTATTTGATTATTCATTTGAAATATTTTCAGCTCATCCGATGTCAATTTTGGAGAATTTAGCTCATAGAAAAATACTAAATATTATTTGACCGCTTTCCACCTATCAGAAACAAGGAAATGTTTTGAATGGATTATTTACAATTATCCAATAATTAAGTAATAACTCATTAATAACTCATCATACAGCACGGTAACATCTGTGGTGACATTTAATGTGGCAGAAAAAGTTGGATCCTGTTCTTGGAGCTGGGCAGTTTTACAATCAGGGAACAAAAGTCACACGTGAACATTACCACATGTTTTTTTTAAATACTAACAGAAGTATCGTTTCTTAAATCCTGTGGTTTTTACACCCTATGTGCTCAAACTCACAGCAGTTAATTCAATATTGCAGTTTATATAGGAATAATAATGCAAATGTGTTGTGAATTTGTTATTTTCTCATTTTAAAGACTGACTTATGAAAAATAAAGGGTAAATAATGAAGCATGTACTTGTTCTTTTTTTACTTTGAGTACTAGATCTAAAACACAGACTTTGCCATAATGACTGCGTAGATCTGAACAGCATTGGGCCGCAGTAACCGGCCGTCATTGGCTGTCGTGCTTACCCTGCCTTATCTAGACATTGTTATGCCAGTAATTTATTTGGCGAAGCTTATAAATATAATAAAATAAATAAAATGACTTGCCACGGTTTATATAACGGTTTATATAACAGTTATATTATGTAATGGTTTGTATCCTGATTATACCTTTAAGTTTGAGACTAAACATTACTTGCAAACATTATTTGTACTAATTGTTGTTATTAAGAATGACCAGAATTCCCTGCGAAGCCTGATACTGTAAAAACATGCAAGCGAAGGAAGGTTTGGTGTCTCTGAAAAAAGTGCCTCCTCCTAAAAGTTCACATTCCACCACTTTGAGTAAAAATGTAGGTGCTGTGTTGTACTAAACTGTTAAACTCTGACATTTTGCATGAAAATTCAGGAAGACTTACTAACAGGAGAGCCTATCAAAATAATAGAAATTGCTTTTGTTTTTTAGTCCCAGTGACACAGACATGTTACCTGACGGTAAAGGTGCCCAGCTATAAACACTCGTTCCCTCTCACCACCACGTCTCTGTCAACTTACATTAACAAGTCAAAAAAAAAAAAAAAAGAAAAACATTTTCTCGTATTACAGGGAAACAGAAGGCATAAATTCATCTGTCCTGATAATATCCAAAAACCTAAAGTTACAGCTTCATCTCTGACACTGGAGACTCCTTCCATCAATCTTAAATCAACGTCTCCAATGTTACAGAAAAACCTTATCAGTGACGACACACAGGAAACTGTGCATGTTTACACTTCTCTTATTAATTTGAGCCAAATTCAAGGAACAGATCAGAGGAGAGACTAACTTTAGATCACAGGAATATTTAGGTATAATATAACAACAACAAAATTTAAAAATGATTCTGCTTTTGATGTAAACAATGAAATGATGGTAGCTGGTGTTCACTTATAAACCTCAAACCAGGGGGTGTGAACTGGGAGTCAGGATGAACACAGCAGGTGTGAGATGTAGAGTGTTATTGTACAGGACTGCAAACCTGATTACTGCACTTATACCTCATTATATCAGATCTATATCTCCTGATCACTGACACAAAACAAACAAACAAACAAACAAACTCCGACCCGTTAGATAAAAAAAATACCGGAGAAAACAGCGTAAAATTAAATAAACATGTAAACAAACTCACCACCTTAATATTTATACATCACCTAGAATCACTTTCCACACTATACACGTGTTTTCCCGTGATACACCAACTACTTCCGCTTTCTCCCATAAACCACGCCCCATTTTCTTCTTCTTCGTTTTATTGGCGGATTGCATCTTGCATTTCCGCCACCTGCTGTACAAAAGTGTGTAAAGCAACTCTGCACATATTTTCAATAATAATAAAAATTTAATAATTATTTGATTGATTGATTCTAAATTCTGTTTATTAATCTCGTGTTTTTAAGGAAAATAAATAAACCTTTGATTCAGTGGTGGCTTAGTGGTTAAGGTGATGGGTTAGTGATCCAAAGGTCAGCGGTTCAATCCCCACTATCACCACTGTTGGGCCCTTGAGCGAGGCCCTTAACGCTCAGTTGCTCAGTTGTATGAAAATGATAACTGTAAGTCGCTCTGGATAAGAGAGTCTGCCAAATGCTATAAATGTCTGCGATGGCCGGGCAAGCTGTACAGGGTGTACCCCGCCCTCGCCGACAGTCGGCTGAGATGGGCGCCATCCTCCCCGCGACCCTAATTAGGATTAAGCGCTTCAGAAAATGAACGATTCTGATGAAATGATAATCTCTTAATGCCCCAGTTCCTTTAAGAATATCCTCAATTCCATCTCCTGACATTTCTCGTCATTTCTGCTTTCATTGTCTTTCAAACATTTAAATAAAACATGGTTTACGTTTTCTTGTGTTTGACATTCTGAGCAAAGTCCGTTTCCTTTTCCTCATCAACTGCAGTGTGCTGTTCAGTCCAGTATGAACTAATCTTAGTCTTGAGTTTATAACTTCTTCTTTCCTGTTGTACAAAACTATTCTTTCGGTTACGCTGGATTCTACGATAGTGTTTAGCCTGAGATCAGCTTCCCATTTTTTATTTATTTTTTTGCCATTTGTGCGTTTCTTAAGATTTGGTTTTAGTTTCAGCTTCTCCTTTTCCCATTGGTGTATTTATTTGTATTTGTTGTTTTTCTACTGTTTTCTTTGCAATCTCATCAGCTTTTTCATTAACCTTAATGCTTACATCTCTCTCTCTCTCTCTCTCTCTCTCTCTCTCCTGCTTCTACCAGTAATACACTTTTTGGGGTTGTTTTCATGGCACCTATTTCAATTCTTTATGTTCTAAATTGAATTCTTTTGATTTTCTCCAGGTTAGTTTTACATGCACTACTGTATACAACACTACCATAGTCTACAGTTGATCTAATCAGTGCTTTGTAGATGGTCATCAGTGTCGGCCTGTCCGCTCCCCAGTGGAGTCCTGTGATCATTCTCATCAAGTTCAGTGTTTTCCTGCACTTTGTTCCAATAGAGTCTATGTTTTTTTCCAAGTAAGTTTACCATCAAGCCAAACTCCTAAGTGTTTAAATGTATTAACCCTTTCAAGAGGTTGGTTATACAGATATAGTTTATGATTCTCTCCAATTTTCTTTCTGGTAAAAAAACATTATATTTGATACAATTTTTTTAGATTTGCTTTCAACCAGGTTTCTTGTATACATATAATATCAGGTTTACATGATAAATCCTGAATATACCTTTTAAATTCTTGCCCATTTGCATTAAACTATGTGCGCTCCATTGAAGAATTAGGAAAACCATTATCCATTTAACTGTCTTGTGTTTCATAATTACTGTTTAACATTCCATGAATTTCCTCTGCCTTTGTCATGACACCCAATAAATTATTTGCTGATTCTACAACAGATTTTATTCTGTCACTTTTCTTTGTGTGTTGCATTATTTCCAAAATGGTGCGGCCGAGGTTAGACGCCTTTCTGTACGCTCCGCACAGACTGTGTTTATCTAGTTTTTTACCTTTTTTGTGTGGTTTTTACATGAACATGTGCAGCTTTCACTACCTACGACAGGGAAACTCTGTTAAACATCGAACTCCAGCTCACTCACCAGTTTTTAGAAGGTTTCTCAGTAGATCCATCGTAGCCAGTCGAGATACAGCACAGAGACAGGGGACTGAACACCCAGCTGTGTAAATAGGTGCTGGACTTTCTCACGGACAGGCCCCAAGTGGGTAGGTTGGGCCGTTGGGTGTCCAGCACCCTCACCCTCAGCACTGGAGTTCCACAAGGATGTGTGTTGAGCCCCCTGCTCTACACTCTCTACACCTCCGACTGCGTGTCCAATCATAGCTCCAACTCCATCATCAAGTTTGCTGATGACACAGTAGTGCGCTGCCTCATCTCCAACAATGATGAGACAGCCTACAAGAAAAAGGTGGAATACCTGGAAAGATGGTGCCAGGATAACCACCTCCAGCTGAACATCAGCAAAACCAAGGAGATGGTGGTAGACTTCAGCAGGAAGCAGCAGCATTCCTACTCCCCTCTGTCTATTGGTGGTGCTCCAGTGGAGAAGCTGAACAGCATCAAGTACCTCAGGGCTCATCTCAGTGACAGTCTTACCTGGTCCATCCATATCCACGCTTAGGCCACGAAGGCAAGACAGACTCAGGAGGAGCTTTTACCTGCAGAGTATAAGGCTCATCAACCAAGCCGTATCTCACCATCCGTACTAACTCTGGACATTTTACACTACAATGTCTCACATTATAGTGCACATCTTATTGTCTGCAATGCACAATGTCATTTCAATATCAAAGTAAATAACAAAGTAAATAATTGGCTGGAGCAAATGAGAGTGATGTCAAAGTTGACAGCAGGTTGTGAATTTTCATTCATTCCCCTTAATGGCCAAAACAAAATACTTAAGATATATTTTATTTAAATAATATCACTCTACCATAGCAAAAAGCCTCCATTTTGATAAAAAATAAGAAAGGTAAATACCCTTTTAAAGCGTTCCTGCTTCTATTGTGTGTTCCCGAACGCCTCCTTTACAGCAGTCCACCGAGCCAAACCTCAACCTCACGTCCTTTTGTATTGCTTGAGGAGGGTTTTTTTTCCACGTGTATCACACACAGTAGAGGCAGGAATACCCAATAAAACGAACTACAACAAACAAACTAGTGTTTAAAAAAGAAGCAAGACACTCAGGAGAGAGAGGACCTAGTATGAGCATGTAGCTCCAAACAATAAACAGAAAATGCTTCCACTTGGCATTTACACACACATATGATTCATACTCACAAATTCTGTACACTGATCACGCATAACATTAAAACATTATGAGCACTGACAGGTGAAGTAAATAATGTTTGATTATCATGTTACAGGAGTGAAATGTATTAAGCATAAAGTGAGTAAGTTAAGCTTAAAGTGCAGGAAAAATGAGCACCGCTAAGCATCCGAGAGACTTTGACAAGCACCGCACTGTGATGTATAAAGGTCAGTTCAGATGCAGTGTTACGTATCTACCAAAGGTGGTTCAAGGAAGTACAACCAGTGAACTGGCAAGAATGTCATACCCAAGATTCACTGATTCATCCCCACACCAGGATCTTGTTTTCTCCCTGAAAAACTCTAATCTCTTTTTTGTTCACTACAAGGAACCTTGGGGTAACCATGGGCAATCACCTTTACTTCTCCTCTCATAATGACTCATATTTGTGGGTACCCGTGTCCTAATGGTTAGAGAAGTGGGTTTGGGACCAAAAGGTCGCTGGTTTGATTCCTGAACCAGCAGGAAAAATGTGTGGCGTTGGGGAGAGTGAGCAGCGCTTTCCCTTCCTACACCTTCATGGCCAAAGTGCCCTTGAGTAAGGCACCAAACCCACAACAGCTCTCCAAGCGCCCAAATGTGTGGCAGCCCACTGCTCCGTGTGTGTGCTCAATTTCAATGGGTTGCATGCAAAGCCAAAATTTCCCTTGTGGGAATATATATATATATAAATTGCTAATCTTTCTCAATTATGTCGATTTCTCTTATTTAATTGTTCAATCCCTTGTCATTTCAAAGCTGGATTACTGCAACTCACTCCTGGCAGGTCCGCCTCTGAGCATCATTCGACCTCTACAACTGATCCAGAATGCAGCGCATGGCTTGTTTCCAGCATCTCAGGCTTTCCCACACCGCTCTAAAACTACACTCCCTTCACTGGATGCAAAACACTGATACTTGCCTACAACGACAAAAAAAGGACCTCCACGCTCCTATCTCAAAGCAGTCACCCCATCCCATAATGCACTATTTTCTCTTCAATTCCCACATTACCCAGAGGAAATCCACATAAGCCTGGCGAGAACATGCAAACTTCACTCAGAAATACCCTTGTTGGCTGGGATTCAAACCCAGGACCTTCTTGCTGTTAGGTGGACATACTAACCACTATGCCACCATGCCACCCTATTATTATTATTATTATTATTTATTTATTTATTTATTTTATATATATACTTTCTTTTTTTTTTTTTTTTTTTACAACGCTATGTAGTGAGTTTATTTATGTTTTGGCCTAACTTAAAAATTGTGGCTTTTAATGAAAAATGCATTAATTCATTCATTTTCTAAGCCTCTTAATCCTAATTAGGGTCACGGGGAGGCTGACGCCCATCTCATCCGACTCTGGGCGAGGGCAGAGTACACTCTGGACATCCCGCCAGGCTCTATAAATCTCAGGGCTTTATAAAAAATATTTTTTATGGGTCTGTCACCAATATTTCTCCCCCTAACAACCCAACGAAATGACCCAAAACTTCACATTTTCATTTTTCTTTTAATCTACAGGTATTATACATGTGTTTAGACACGTTTTTGAACATTTAGACCAATCATCACTTCATTCATTCATTCATTTTCTGAACCGCTTAATCCTAATTAGGGTCGCGGGGAGGCTGGCGCCCATCTCAGCCGAC
>JAQMYF010000009.1:20414106-20425648 GCA_030014195.1 Neosilurus mollespiculum | reverse complement strand
TCCAAGATGATGAGAACTCCAGCCAGCATCAGCACACCAGGACCGACCACAGGACTCACAGAGCAGAAGGGTCAGGATGATCAGGATTACCGACATCCACGGCATAGCATGTGTACCTCAACAAAACACAGAGGGGAGGAGGGGAATTTCTTTATCAGCCAGTGCTGAGCTGCACACTAAAAAAGCACAGACATTGCAGAAAACGTTTATTAAGCCGTATTGCATCCTGTTCTACTCAACATGTTGAAATGAGTGGCTATTTCAGATATTGTAAACTTGGTTTTATGCATTACACTGCTGTCACATGATCAGCCGATTCAGTTACTCACTCACTCGCTCATTTGATGAACCATTTAATCCTGTTAGGGTTGGCTGTAAGGCTGGATCCTATCTCAGCCAACACTGGGTAAAGGCAGGGAACAACCTATGCAGAACTCCTAGGCAGAACATGAAAACTTCACACAGAAACACAGTGCTGCCCTGATTTAGTAACTGTTAACTGTTAAGTTCTAAATGTACAAATCTGATCTCAAGAGTTTTACACTGTATTGTTTCACTGATGAAAGTTAAACATTGGGATCAGGAAACCTAATCCAAAATTCCATATACTGAATGATATGAGTCATGCTATAAAACATACACTTCTACTGACTAATGATCTGTTTTCTCTTACAGCTTCTGAAAAACCATGGAGGACAGTGAACTGGAGGTCAGAGTCAGTGTATTAATTTATAAGGTGCAAATGTGCAGGTCTGAGTGTGGGCTTTTAATGCTCCATGAACACAAATTATGTTTATGTTCTGTAATTCAAATTTCTTTGGGGATTGAATGAATGCTCCCTGGTCCCCCAAAAGGTGGCACATATGGGTCACCAAATCTAAAAATTCAGTTACAGTTTTCTAGCTAAAATATTTTCAAAATTTAGCTCACTTTCCCCATATTTAGCAAATTAATGCAAATCTAAAGGTTAAATTTCTTTCTTTAAATTTCTTAAATCTAAATATTTAATTTAAATCTAAATGATTAATTTATATTTAAATATATCAGTGTTGAACATAAATTTAAACGCTAAATGTAAATTAAAATATTTATTCTGAAAAAATGTTAAATGTTAAATCTAAATGTGAAATATAAATGTTGAATAGAAATCTAAATTTTAAATTTACATCTTAAATCTAAATGTAAAGTGTAATTCTAAATATTTAATTTGTATATAAATGTTAATTTAAAATATAAATGTTAAATCTTAAAAATGGATCACCAAATGTAAAGCTAAATATGTAGAGAATATTCCGATGAGCCCCGCCCCTTGCAGTAGGCTCTGATATCCATTATTTTGAAACATGCAGAAACAAAGACAGATGAGTAAAACTCTTCCAAATACTATTGTTCTTTCATGAAATGTAGTTTTAAGATGTTTTTAGGTGAGAAGTTAGTACTGGTACTTCTAATTTAGAATCTGTGGTCCATTTTTTGAGATAGAGCTTATTTTAACATTTGCTGCAGCATTTTCAGACACTCCAGGTTGAGACTATTTGTAGCTGTTAATCTCTTCCTGTGTGTCTTTGCAAATAACAGACAGAGGATCCAGTCATTTTCAGAATGCAAGGTGATTTTATTTAGACCAGTTAGACCATAAATGGAAGGAGGAAGTCAAACAGTCTGTCCAGCATGTACACTCAAAATCAGTGTTTATGAGGGAGGAAGGGGAGGGAGATTCCTGAAGAATTTTTTGGATTAGGTATCCTACCTTCAATTTGTACCACTGGTGTCTGAAATGAAAAATAGGGTCTGAAATGGGGATACTATTTGGACTTTAAAGGGTAGCTGTGGTGAATTTTTATTATTTTCACCAGCGGTTTCTTCAGGCAACATCAGTCCTTATCCCTTGTCAAGTGTGCACAAATGCTGCCACATTACCCTGCAGTCAGGCAGGTGCAGTGACATGTTGGTTATTCATTGGTTGTTCCAGCCCTGGTGGTGACACGAACTCATTGGATTGGCTGGGCTGCAATGGAGTGGCCACTGACCGTGCAGCATAACACACTATTGGCCAGTGTTGAGTGGTGTCCCTAGGAGAATTGTGGAGTGCAAAGAATATGGCTGCACATACAACAAGCGCAGAAATCCTGGAAAACATTTAATTTGTGTTCCTAAATCAACTGATGACAGAAAAGCAGAGTTGGCAAAACATTAGCTCTACATTAGCTTTGCCTTCACACGCATCTCTGGCAGCATTCTTGTCCTCATTTACACACATTTTCTCAAAATTGCTAGACATAGTTGCTTCTTCAACATGTTTTTTTTTGTTAGCACATCAAATGTCACTCACTGAATAGATCTGCTTGTTTACTGGTGCTGAACCAAACGTCATTGGATTCTGATGAATCACAATTTCTTTGACATCATATGGACAGCAAGGTGCATGTGGGTCACTTTCATAGTGAAGTGATAGCAACAGGATGGACCACAAGAGGAAGGCAGGCAAAGTAAAGTCTGTTGGTCTTTTTTACTGGCTTAGATGGGATGCTAATCCATCACAGGTTACCTTCCCAGTATTTTTTTCTGGTACCCATTTATACTGCTGGGTGTATAGGCACATTTGTGCTTAAGAACCTGCCCAGATGTCTTAGCATGATGGGGGTCTAACGGAGATTCGAAGCCATAACCTCCCAATCATAAGCCCAGCACCCTAACCACTATACCACTATGAGAGCATGGCCAGTCCATTAAGTCCTATGAGTAGTGTTCAACTAGAAAACCTTGGGTCCTAGAATTCATTTGGATGTTACTTTTTTCTGTACTGTCTACCTAAACATTGTTGCAGCTCAGGTACACCACTTTATGGCAATGGAGTTCTGCGACAACCGTAGCATTTTTTAGTTGTATAATGCACCCTGCCATACTGTATAAACTGTTCAGGAATGATTTGAGGAACATTGGCTTCTAAATTCCTCATCTGTGGGATGTGCTTGACAAACAAGTCCAAACCATGGAGGCCCTACCTACAGCTTAGAGTTCAGGACATGATGGTTATAGCTGATTCGCCAGCACAAGTAGAACCTATGCATCAGGAGGTTGTTTTAGTGTTATGGCTGGTTGGTGTATATTTATGCATAAACTTTGTGCTAAACCATTTTTTAAAAACACATTTGACTTTAAAATAACAGTCCTGAGATGTGTGAAATCTAATCAAATGTAATGCAGTGCAACTAAAGAGATCCAGCTTACCAGTTTGCTATATTGCATTTTAATGTTAAAAATAAAGCCTTCAGCTAATGTCCCCATTTAATTTTCTTTTAGTGAAAGAGGAAGAATATTACAGACACTGACAGAGTTTCAGGCAAACCGAAATGTCGACTATCTCAGGATTCTGGTTGTTGGACCAGCAGGTGCTGGGAAGTCCGCCTTTATCACCTCAGTCAATACTGCCCTCCAGGGCCGCAATACTTACCTCGCGCATTCACTCACTGGAGGATCGAGTGCCACCTGTAAGGTAACAATACATGACCAATCTTGAGGATTTAGCATTTATTGTTCAGATCATTTTCAACTGGGTGAAACTTTGGTGCAGTATTTTAGTGGTTAACACTGGCTCCAGGAGTTTATGTTTTCTATGTTTTCTAGTTGAAGTATTCTATGTGGAGTTTGCATGGTTTCTTCAGGATGCTTTGGTTTTCTCCCAGAGTCCAAAGACATGTACACTGGGTCAAATTAGCCTAAGCACAATTAGGTCCAGATTGCTTCATATGTAAATATAGAAATTGCTCACACATTTCCTAGAATTTATTTCTGCTTATACACAGTACACCGTTTACAAACTGAACAAAGGCGGAGATGGATCTTTATTTCCATTTGTGTTCGGAGACACGATGGGTTTGGAAGCAGGCGAAAATGGTGCACACCAAAATGACATCATCAGCCTTCTGCGTGGTCATGTGAGAGAGGGATACACGGTTAGTTACTCTTCATTCAGTTTGTTCACGTTCCATTTTTCTAACTTGGACAAAATACAACATGTTTGAAATACATTCAAATATTTCAGTTTCTTTAAATGATCATCGTCTTTTCTTAAATTGCCCTCTAAACACTAATCTCAGAATTTTAAAAAAGAATACGAAGAAAGGTGCATGTAATGTAAATCAATTATTATAACTGGTTTACACTTTCTCTTATAGTAAAAATCACATACTTTAATATTTATGCATTTACTATGGAGGGATCCATATTTTACAGTGGCCACTATGCATGATGTGTACACCGCTTCATGCGCCTCCATTTTTACCCTGATGCACCCTTCACTCTGGTAGAAAAAATAAATCTGGGCTCATCTGATCTCTTTTTTTCATTGTTCCAGAGTCCCAATCCTGTGCTTACTTTCACTATTAAATGTAGATAAATGTATTAATTAAATATATGAATTATTAAATGCATTCTACTGGCCATTTTTTAAAGTTCTAATTTTAAAGAAGTAGCATCTTTATTTGTGACCACAGTACATGTCTTGCTTTGTTGAAGAAATGAGAAGGTACTCACTGCATCAGTTAGGGTTAAAAGAATTGTTGCAGCTGTAATAATAAACATGGCAGTAATTATCAAGTCAATGGCCCTTTTTCTTTATTTAATTTCAAATTGTGACTTTTTTTTTTTTTGGCCTGGTAGTGGACACTCTTGATAAATGTTTGAGTGTAAAACAGTGCAGTGTTTTATTACAGTTCATGTTTTTATTATCAGTTTAATCCTTCAGAGGTCCTGAATCCTGAAAACAATTTCTATAATTCAAACCCAACTCTAAGTGACAAAGTTCACTGTCTGGTGTTTGTCATACCAGCCAAAAACATTTCCAGAATACCTGGAATTCTGGAAAAAATGAAAGAAATTCTGCGACAAGCACATGACCTAGGTGAGTCATCATTCTGCTTTTAACAATCCTTCATTTACAGTAAATTGTTGTCAGTAAATTTACAGTAAATTGTCTGGTGTATTACCATTGATTCACTCACTCACTCATTCACTCATTTGGCGAACCACTTAATCCTATTATTAGGGTCATGGGGAGGCTGAAGCCTATCTCAGCCCATATTTAGTGAAGGCGGGATACCCCCTAAACAGCTCGCCAGACTATCGCAGGGCACCACACACAACCATTTACATTCCCACCCATAGGCAATTTAGAACAGATAATTAGCCTAACATACATGTCTTTGGACTGTGGGAGGAAACCAGAGTTCCCGGAGAAATCCCGAACAAGCACAAAGGGAACATGCAAACTTCACACGGAAATGCCCAATCTCAGAACTCAAACCCAGGACCTTATTGCCCTAAGGCGGAGTAACCGCTACACCACTGTGCCACCCCAAGACTGATTCAGACCCTACCACCCCTTCCCCAAAAAAATAAAAACCTAAAATATCCATAATGGAAAAATCAGTCCAAGACACATTCTGAATGATCTTCATGTATCATAACAGGGCTTCCTGTAGTTGTCGTCATGTCCAAGGTAGATGTTGCATGTCCACTTGTGATGCAGAACCTGAAAATGATCTACAGGAGCAATAAAATCCAAAAGCAGGTCAGTACAAGAACATCATCCAGCTGAACTCTCACAAATTTATAAATCAAAATGTAACCAGAACATGTTAGTTTTACTCCCGGTATGGATTCACGAAGGGTACTTTATATTTTTCCAGATGGAGGAGTGCAATGATAGACTGGGTGTTACACTGAAATACACCTTTCCTGTAAAGAACTATCACAGGGAAATCACCAACGACACTGATACGGATATTCTGATCCTCACAGCAGTGAAGGATATTGTGAATTTTGCCAATGACTTTGTCAATAGAAAAGTGTAAAACATGATGATGATGATGATGATGATGCATGTTTTAATCAACAGTACATGAAGATCATTTGTTAGAAATTCAAGCTTAATAAAAACTGATATAAAACACTGTTCACTAATCCCTCAGTTTCCAGAAACCCTGATTGGCTAATATTATAAACAATAACGCAAAAATCCATCGTTTATAGGTGACTTGTTCAGAGGAATCAGATAATAGAAAGGAACTTGTAAATGGTAGAGATACATTTATATATTTCTATAAAGCTGATTTTTTTGTTTGTTTGTTTGTTTGTTTTAAGTGCAAATTAAATTTTATGGAACTGGTTCATAGGTGACAGCGGGTGTAAGAAATGCAAAGTAGACACATAGATCTTTCTCTCTCTCTCTCTCTCTCTCTCTTTCTATGAAGGTGTGTCTGTTAATTTACTTTTTTCTGAATTTATTTTTTATGTGATATGGTGATATGGTCATAATAAATGTGCTTATAAAGGAATTTATTTTTAGTTTGTTTGTTTGGTATCAATCTAAATGTAAATGTTTTTTTCCTTGTCATCCATTGTTCGCGAGTGACCATGAAGCTGCACCTTGTAGTTCACAGTTAGTTGTTGGAGCAGCGCCTGTAGTGGCTGCACACGCCAATGTGGGAATGACAAAAAGTGGCTGCATTTGAACAAGTTGCCCATAGGTTGAGCCTAATGTTGGTCTGATTAAAGTTGTAGCTTAATTCTCTTCATCGTTATTTCATGTTCAGTTTTTGCCTCCAGCCTAAGCGGCCTTGGCAAAATTCTTGTCCATGTCCAGGGCCTTTGTGTCTCTTTTGCGAACATCTGTAAATCCGAGTTGCAGGCGAGGTCTGTTGCCTATTGAACGCTTGCCTTAAAGTCGGTCCTTGGGTATTCTGCCGTCATGCATCCTGTAGACGTGTCCCAACCAGCACAGCCGACGTTGACGTAGTGTATCAATGCTGGGAATGTTTGCCCGGCGTGTACTTCACTGATCGTTATGTAGTCCGACGAAACGATCCCCATAATAAAGCATACATAAACATATAACAATATATCAGATTCATTCGAGATAACTTCCTCAATTTCCTCCAAGCTTTACATAAAACTTCAGTGGTATCACATCACAGTCTTCATAGTGGAGAGAAATAAACAGTAATACTGATTAAAAAACTTTTGGGTATATAATATTATCAGGATACACATGACCAAGGATCCTATTGTTATTTCTATGAGGACTTGGAACACTGAGCCACACACAGGTGAAACATTAATCCTGGCAGTGATGTGATAGTTTAGGGAGTAAGAAAGGAGCAAAATGAGCCCTAGATGAGATCTCTAGATCTTATAGTTACTGAGAAATGAATGGAAACCTGTGTCTAATCTGGTGTTTTGCCACTACCGGAAGTTGCTGCTGTGGCGGTCAAAATAATTGAATTGGTACGTCATATCCGGAGCGCGATTCAGTTCCGTGTTTTACATACTATGTCACCTTTCGCGGTCCTGTCTCAAATAACTCTTTAGTCGCTATATATGTGCCCTACCGAAGATCCATAATAATCCAAAAATACCTCAAAATTACTGATCTACAATTAGTAACAAAAACACTTCAAGTTTCATCGGTTTCCCATCACTGAACTGTATTTTAATTTATAATTTAGTGAGTAAGAGTTGAACTATATAGGGAACTTAAGAACACTCGGTGGGTATTTGGGACACAGCCAGAGTTTCTTTACAGAAAGATCACCAATGCCGGTGAACGGAGGGACATGATGTAGAAAAAGAACACATTTACCTGCTAAAGTTTATATTTATATATCTATAGTTTCGTCTTCTACCAAATAATATCATGAATAATGTCATGAAAAGTGTTTGTGTTGGTCACGGCGTGTTTCCTCTCAGAGCTCGGTTCATTATTCCTCACAGAAACATCAGTAACTTCACTTTTACCTCAGGAAAGAAAGTTCATCCTCAAAAAGTACAACCTGGGAGAAGTGGGAGTGATGTGAGGCACATCTCCAACACACCTGGGGGTGCCATGAACGTTTTTAACAGAAATATGAAGAGAAAACAGAAGAAATGGGCAACGACTCAACAGGACACTGATCAATATGACTACCTTCGGGACGAGGTTAGCTTTGTTTACCTCATTATACCTTCATCTATCTTATTTTATACCTTTATTCACCACATTTATACCTTTATTTTCCTAAAGCTTCATTTATCATATTCACAGTTTTTGAAGTCTTATTTACCTCCATTTTTTTTCACCTCATTTGCAGCTTTATTTGGCTCATTTGAGGCATTATTTACCTCATTTACAACCTTATTTATCTGCATTTACAACTTTATCTGCGTTTACAGCATTATGTACTTTATTTATGATCTTATTTAGTTTTGTGTACCTTATTTACTGCATCATTTACCTCATGTACAGCTTTATTTACTTCATTGATGAGTTTATTTACCTCATTTACACCTTTATTTACCTCATGCATGACTTTATTCACATTTAAAACACAAGTTACCACATTCACAGTTTTATTTACCTCATTTATAGATTTATTTACCTCACATATGGCTTTATCCACATTTAAAGCACAAGTTAGCACATCCACACCTTTATTTACCGCATGTATATGTTTATGTACCTCATTTATAATTTCATTCATAATTTAGAGCTTTATTTAAAGATCCATCCGCAATTTCAGCTTTATTTAAATCATTTGCAGCTTTATTTACCTCATGTAAGGCTTTATGCACATTTAAACCACAAGTTACCCCATGCACAGCTTTATTTACCGCATGTATACGTTTATTTACCTCGTTTATAATTTAATTCATAATTTAGAGCTTTATTTAAATCATTTGCAGCTTTATTTGCCTCATTTATAGCCTTATGTATAGTCACTTAGTGTCGCTCTTAATGACAGGGAGCACATATGCCATCCCTCCCCAAGTTCTCGGCCAGTTAGCTCTCCTAGAATCGCAGCCGTGGGTGGCTGTGGCATCATAAACCTGATTCAAACCTGCGATCTCTGGATAAATGAATCTCTGGAAGGTGGAAAGTCTAAGCTTTCTTTGCCCTGAAGACATTAATGTTCCTTAGTTACCTTGCAGGATGTGTCCCTGTAGGTCACAGGTTTTTGGGTTTTGTATGCTGCAGGTTGGGAGCAGAGTAGCAGACAGGATATATGACATTGCCAGGTACTAGTACTTCTTGTGGTTTGATTGATTTGTCTCTGCGGTGTCAATATATAATGGAAGATTCTGCAAGAAAGTTGTTTGACTCACAACGTCACTGTTTCTGCAGGACTTTCCCAGTAGCACTGGACCTGGGCTGTGGAAAAAGCCACATCGCTGAACATTTTAGCAAGGTACCAGTCCGTCTCTGTGCATTAATCCACCATGTCAGTGTCCGGAAATCAAATTTTATGAACTTTTTTAATTCGTTCTCCTTTATAGGAGGTTGTAGAGCGCCTGTTCCTTACAGACATCTCAGATGCTTCGCTGGTACGTAACACTGTTAAGAACTGAAGTGAGGAAGTGTGAACAGAGAAAGACAGTCTTCTTTGTGTTATTCCAGTTTGTCCCCCATACTGGATAATCTGGAGTGAATTTGCCCAGAATACTAAGTATTGTTCAGTGTATGGTCAAAGGTGCTTGATAAATCTAGAATGCATCTCGTCAAATAATATTTCCAGCATGATGGATAATCTAGAATAAATTAATCTGTAATTTTGGATAATTTGAAGTAAATTTGTCAAGCGTGCCGGTTAATGTTTCCACCATGCTGGATAATAATCCAGAGAAATACATCAATTTCTCAAGCATTGGATATCTTATACCTGTATTGTCAAAATTATTGGGTCATCCAGAAATTTATACCTGTAATGTCAAAATTATTGGGTTATCCAGAAATTTCCTTCACACTGGATGGTCAAGTATGTCGGTGGTTAGCACGTCCACCTCGCAGCAAGGAGGCCTGGGTTCAATTCTCGCAACCCAAATTAGGATTAAGTGGCTTAGAAAACGAATGAATGATTGAACAAATTCTTTTCTTAAATTAGAGGAAACTTGTCAAGCATAATGAATAATCAGTTGGGTGACCACACTGGATAATCTGAAATATAAATGATCAGTATAATGGATAGTCTAGAATAAGTTTGTCCAGTATGATGGAGGTTTGACAAGAGCACGTATCTTGAAACTGGTTTGTGTATTTTAGAAGCAGAAGAGGCCGAGCGAGATGCCTACGCACTGCGTGATGGCCGACGAGGAGTTCTTGCCGTTTCAGGAGAACACGTTTGATCTGGTGGTCAGCAGCCTGAGGTAGCTCGCTGTTACCGGCCAGTTTCATCACTGTTTCATAACATCACTAACAAATCAGGGCTGAAACACCTTCAGTAAACTATTGTTAATGTTTGGTGAAGAAAACTTACTAGTGGTGTCACTGTGGTCATCATGTCTCCTCAGTTTGCACTGGATCAATGATCTTCCAGGAGCTTTGCGTCAGGTACTGTACTGTCCGTATAGCACTCCTCTGCCGTTTTATACTGAAACGCTTTAGTGTAATGACAAAAACACATGATACTTAATTCTGATTTATACCCAGTGCTTCATTGTATTTAAACATAAGGGTGGGGCTTGAGTGAAGCTTACATGGGTGATTTTCTTTTTTCAGTGTAATTTATTTTTTTCATTTATTTTAATAAATATTGTGCAAATATTGTGAAAATTTTAAAACATGGTGTCATGATATTTGTGGTTAGGAGGTTTAGTACTTCTTGCTGTTTAGTATAGCAGGAGGTCAATCAAGCATGCTTATTTGAATATTAGACCACGCCCACATAGGCAGACTGATCAAGTTTAGGGAGTGTTTGAGAATGTGTTTTATTATTATTATTATTTCAGCCTTGTGACTTTTTTTAACCGTCAGGCTTGGTATCACATGGAGACAAAGCCTGGCGGTTAAAAAAATCACAAGGCTGAAATAATAATAATTGCATTGTTGTATAAGTATCATGTTTATTACTCCTAGTTTCTGGAAGATTAAAGCTACCCTAAAAAGTCATGGTCCTCTGATCTTTCAGATCCATCATGTGCTGAAGCCAGATGGTGTGTTTGTAGGCGCGATGGTAGGAGGCGAGACTCTGTATGAACTGCGCTGTTCCCTGCAGCTCGCTGAACTGGAACGGGAGGGAGGATTTTCGCCTCATATTTCCCCCTACACCGCCGTCACCGACCTGGGAAACCTTCTCGGCCAAGCTGGCTTCAACATGCTCACTGTGGTTAGTGCGCTAGCTTATGGAGAATTACTCCATGCTCTCGAAATCACTCGTCTAATGTAAACTCTCAATGATTACAGGACGTCGATGAGATTCAGGTTCATTACCCAGGCATGTTTGAAGTTATGTGTGATTTACAAGGTGAGTTTCGGCACTGTTACATCACACAAAAAAAGCGTAAAGAGCTTTTTAACACTATTTCTATTTCTGTCTGTCTTGTTTAAGGAATGGGCGAGAGTAACTGTGCATGGAACAGGAAAGCACTGTTGCACAGGGACACCATTCTAGCAGCGGCTGCCATTTATAAAGGTAATCTAGAGGATGTTGATGTTTATAGGAACCAATCAAAATTATATATATATATATATATATATATATATATATATATATATATATATATATATAAA
>JAQMYF010000009.1:20402216-20413414 GCA_030014195.1 Neosilurus mollespiculum | reverse complement strand
AAAATAGAGTACTCAAAGTCCAGGGAACATGGTACTACAGTTCCTCTGGAGGTGATATAGACTTGATCAAAAAAAAAAATTTTTAAGCCTGTCTAAAGGAAATCTTTTCTGTGTTCTAGAGATGTACGGTAATAAAGATGGATCCGTCCCAGCTACGTTCGACATCTTGTTTATGATTGGCTGGAAGCCTCATGAGTCACAGGTTTGTTTCTATGTGATTGGCTGTAAATGGCCATAAATGTTTGTTCCCCTATAATTAATTTAAATTTAAAAAGGACAAAAAAAAAAAAAAAATCTGCATTGATGATGTTTTTTCCAGCGTTGACGGTTCTTTCCTTTTTCCAAACTACAGGCGAAACCAGCGAAAAGAGGCTCGGCGACCGCGTCCTTTGCAGATCTGTCCAAAATCAGCCAAATGCAGACTAGCAGCAAGACGGACAAACCCAGCACGAGCACTAGCTGACTCGATGCAGCTGATCGTCAATATTAATACAGGAACAGTATTACTTCATGAAATGTACAGTTAAAAAAATAAACAAACACTAGTGCTGTATGTAAAAATACCACAGAACAAGAGTTTCAAATCGTACATGTTCAATTTAATGGTGAACAGATCATAATTCAAACAATTTCCTCGATGCTAAAATAAAATGTTTTGATAACAAATATACATAAAAATGTATAAATAACCGAACGACCTTCAGGTTCTCAAACCCGTTCACAATCCGGCATCCCGGAGAGGAAGTAGTGCATTTCTTGTTTTGTTTTTTTGTTTTTTTTTAATGCCATGGCTTTTTAAAAGGTCCATCTCACGTCAGCATCATAACTCAGATTCATATCAGCGAATCACTTCTCAGGAAATCATCTGAACCAAAATTCAAACCATTTCAGGATCGAGGAAAGAAACAAAGTAATTCTCTAAACTGTACAAACTCTTTCCCTTTCATATTGCGTTAGAAGAAGAAGCACCTTTATACACACCGCACTATAATCTATACATTCTTACACATCATCTACACGTATGGCTTTCTGAGAAATATTATTGGCTGTGCGAGTTAGCGTTTTATTTCGGTACAAAGACCAAAAGTGGGATGTTTGTCATGTTCATGATCATGCTATACAACCAGATTCTAAACTACTAGCTACGTGTTCTGGGATATTTAATCAATTTTAAATAGACGTTGGTCATGTTCATCACTCTGGTATAAGTTGTACAGTTTAGCGACTGAGGCTAGTGTTCATTTTGGAAGACGTCAGCTGAAATGTTTTACTTACTTGCAAAGAAGTGTATGTTAGTACCCCTATAAACAGTAACGTAACAGTAATGGTGGAGGAGTTGTGACCTGAACGAGTGTTAGCATGTATTTACTGTGTACTTGCATAGGGAACGTGCTGGGCTGGGATTAGCTTCCTGCTGTCCGAGCAGGCATATTCACTTCACCAAATACAGAAAAAACAACGCTCCGAGGCTGGAGGTATGCTTGCTTTTTAACCATACCTTCATGCATCATCAATGCAATTGTACACAATTGTCGTGTACTGTGTGTTACTGGAGGATTCCACCAGAGGGCAGTCTTGGTCACAAGACTTTTCAAAACTTTATGTCCAATATTCACAAAGGGCCAGTGTGGGTGCAGGCTTTCACTTCATCCCAGCACTAGCCACACCTTCCACCTGTTTTAATCACTGATATCAAAAACAAACAAACAAACAAACAAAAAAGACTATATAGCACATTAGTGTTTCAATTTTGAAGCTGGGTGGCAGCCATCTTAGTGAGACCACCTTGCTTTAAGATCTCAAAATGAAGCCACTGAAAGCCAACACAGCTCAAAACCCCTGAAAATTTTATTGCTGATGCTCAGAATACCTTAAATTCATATAACTAACAAAAAATGGCAATAAAAAAATAAAGGTTTTAAAATAAAATGTACATCTTGGATGTAATTATTTCCATTCTCCCCATCTTTTCATACTATTTGAGTACAACTTTCAATGGTAAAGTGGTCCCACACTCGAGATAGCTGCCGTTCAGAGTCAAAATTAAAACACTAATGTGCAATGTAGTCTTTTTTTTTGAGATCAGTGTTTGAAAAGGGTGGAAGGTGTGGCTACTGCTTGGCTAAGTAAAAACCTGCACCCACACTGGCCCTTCTCGGAAAGGGTTGGACATCCCTGCTTTACGCCGTTTTTTTGGTGCAGGATGGGCCTGAGGTCATATCATATCCCAATACTGCCCCTAGTGTTCACGGATATATTGCAATATATCTTGTGAACATGTAATTTTGGAGGACAAATATGACCTACGCTGTGAATAGATGCAGGATACGGGAGGCTGCCATTTTGCACATGCCATCTCGTAGCTGAACGCAAGTATATTTCTAGCCTAAGACATTTGAAAAAATTGCATCAGTAGTTTGCTCATGCGTCACTATTAGTGTTCATACAAAAAAGTTTTTTTGTTTTTTTTTGCAAGTTATGATATGCTAGGATATGCTACCCAAAGATAAGAAAAAAACTATAATAATAATTGTAATAGTAATAGTAATAGCAGATGACCTCTAGTTTAGTTTGGTGTAGTCAACATCAAACACCAGCTGTCTCCTGGATGATCGAGTTCATTTATGTAAACTGTTAGATCCTGACTGATGTGCTGAAATCATGGCACAGTGACTTATGTATCTTTTTTTTTTACCTCACTGTCAACCAGAGAAAGTAGCTGCACATAAATTGCACTCATTCATTATTATTATTATTCTGGTTGCTATAGTAACACAGAGCAGATATAGATGATAAGATCTAGCACAAAGGTTGATGGTCTGATGGATCTAGATTAAACTGTTGGACCACCAAAGGCACTAAGGCTAGTACTTTGGCTTTCTGCTCATGTCTACCAAACCATCCTGGTGCTATCCTGAGACTGGGGAGTGATCTCTGCAGAAGTGGAAAGTGTGTATGGACGTATACATGAGTGATGGAGTGAGAGTGGAGATGGTCGAGGTCAGCCTGTTCCGTGGCTGCTGTAATCGAACACTCCTTTCTTGAAGAAGGGTGAGATGTCGCACACAGCATGTTTGGAGAGATGCAGGCCCGAGTCATCCGCTCGCAACGGAGAAGAAGAGCAGGATGAAGACAACATGATCTGAAAGAAGTTTCTCAAGTAGCGCTGAAAGAGAAGGAAAGAATAAGAAAACGTTATGCACAGAGGTATAAAGAGAGAGAGAAAGTTGGTCAGCTGGCAGTAACAGAAGTTATTGAAATAAAAAGTAAGCCAGAATGCTAGGAAAGAAAAAGAGACATCTAAATAAACAACCAGATGAATGTAAAGGGAGAGGCCATCCAACCTTCCTTTATCTGTTCCGCTTATCCATCAGAGCTGCAGATATGCTGGAGCCAATCCCAGCTGACTTCAGGCAAGACGCAGGGTTACACCCTGACCACCACACCAGTATCTCAGGACTAACACATACCTAGGGACAATTTAGAGTAGCCAGTTGACCTAAACGTGCATGCCCAAACTGTGAGAGGATACTGGAGTACCCTGAGGAAGCCCATGCAAACACCGAAAGAACATGCCAACTCTACACAAAAAGGTCCTGGATGACCGCAAGGTTCAAACCCAGAACCTTCTTGCTGTGAGGCAACAGTGCTAACCACTGAGACACCGTGTTCCCAAAGAGACAGGCGTTCAGATAAATGTAGTGTGAGACAGCTAGACACAAAGAAAGCCAGCCAGCCAGATACAGTAGACGTCAATAAGTGAGCCAGCCAGGAGATTGTAAAAAAAAATCAAGTCAGGTAGATGATTCAAACAGAAAGAGACGAAGAAAGGGATGTTGTTGTTTACAAAAAAGGCTCTGAATCACATTATGGTAAACTACGGTCTTACCTCCAGGTGATTTCGTCTCTCAGCCACCATTCTCTCGTCTCGGTTACCAAATATTTTTTTCGGAGGGAACTCCAATGCTCCAAGCTAAAGCAAAAAGGGGAAGAGGGAAGGAAAATGAAGAACCAAAAGACACAGCTGTACATTATATGCGATGTTGTGTGATTAGTGAGTTTACCTCTGGGTATTTCATTTTCAGGGATTTGTGCATTTCTCTGAAGCGGCTGTAGCGCCGGAACACAGTCCATGTTTCATCCAGAACTGTAATCTAATGATACAGAAAGTCACAAAGTCAAAGAGCTGCAGGTATGGAACTATATCACTGCATAAAGAATGGGCTCTGGAGCTCCGCGCGGCAGAGCAACATACTTGAGAGGAATTGGTATAGCATGGATCAGATTTTTTGTGTCGTGAACATTTCTCTCTTATTTGGTGATGTAAGTGATGACGTCAAGTCACGTGACTGTCAAAATTCTTCTCTTACCCCCAGGACAACTTTGTGCACAGTTTTGTTGTACAACTTTTCCTTCCATTCCAAA
This sequence comes from Neosilurus mollespiculum, assembly GCA_030014195.1. NCBI lineage: Eukaryota > Metazoa > Chordata > Actinopteri > Siluriformes > Plotosidae > Neosilurus > Neosilurus mollespiculum. Next base: position 20,408,989 of record JAQMYF010000009.1, on the reverse strand, counting down.
TCTTATCTCAATAGCGTAACACTTTCATACGTCAAAACTTTGGGGAGGGGGGCGGTCATAACGTGATGGTTACACGGCATCATCAAAACAAGAAAAAAATATGACGCAGCAGCGTTAGCATACACGTGTGCTGTGCAAAGCAATTTTATGCGAAATGATGTCATGTCATCAACTTGAATTAGAAGTACATTTTTTCAGAGCTCCACTTTTAGGCAGTGCTGCAAGTTTATATTAGGATTATTCATTTTCTACTCAAATTAGCCTTGCTAGCTGCAGGACAAAGCTTAAAAAGGTGAAGTCATGTGTAGTGTAATTAAGATTCGATGTTCGCGGCCCTGAAGCTGCTACTACAATTTCCAATTATGGCATGTGGTAGACGCCCTTATCCTCAGCAACTTACAGTTTCTCTCATTTATACAACTGAGCAGTTCAGGACTAAGGGCTTTGCTCAAGGACAGCTTGGTGGTTGGTACTGGGGTTTAAACCCCTGAACTTCTGATCAGAAACCCAGAGCCTAAACCACTGAGCTACCACTATTCTATTCACTATGTACTATTCCAACAGGGTAAAAGCCATAGTCAAAAACAGACCTTGACTTCAAACTCGTAGTGCTCGTCCTTGCCCTGTCCCCGCAGGACGTAGCGCGGGATGCTGATCTTCACTGGATCCTTCCAGCTGTCCGGACTTGGACTTAACGGAATTGTCACAAATCGCTAAACGCGGAACACAACGAAGACTTTCTATAATTACACCAAAAAGCAAAAGTATAGTGGAAAAAACTTCTAATCTTACACACACACACACACACACTGATAGTGAGATCATACCTCATACTTCTGTTTACGCGGATCCACAGGATGTGTATGATTATTCTGTAAGGAAATAAAATAAATCATTACAGGCAACAGCATGTTAAAACAAGTTGCTCCAGAATCCGGGACGAACTCCACCCACTACACTGATTCTGCATTCTAAAAATCCAAATCAGTCAATACCTTTCTTTATACACATCACTTTAACACTAGGGTGGAAGGAACCAGTTTTGAAACCATCCAACTGAAAGATTCCACCCCCTTCCCATAGGCCCAACGGGGAAAAACTGCCCAACACTCAAGTTTACACTCATTTGCCGAACCCGTTAATCCTACTAGAGTCACGGGGAGGTTGGTACCCATCGCAGCCGACACAGGGCAAAGGTGAGGTACACACTAAACAGCTCGCCAAACCATCACAAGGCACCACACACAACCATTCACACCTAGGCGCAATTTGAAACCAATTAGCCTAATGTGAAGGTCTTTGGACTGAGCTCAACAGTCATACCAAGGACCTTCTTGGTGTGAGGCCGATGTGCTAACCACTTCACCACTGTGCCGCCCACTCATGCACACGTCGTGTTAATTTCATGACGATGTGCTCAGAAGAGTGTTCGAAACGCGTAGAAGCCTTAGTGCGTGCATGGAAGCATTCTGAGTGTCAAATATTACGGGCCATAGTGTAATACCGTGGTCACTATGGTAGCAATGAATGTAAGTGAATGGAAGGATACCTGCAACGACTCTGAGGACAGCGACAGACTGTTATTGTCAGTGTTCAGGAGGTTCATCTGCTGGAGCCTCTTCTGAACCTCTTCTTCAATGTATGCCTTTAACCTACACACACACACACACACACACACACGTTATTGTAATATCTCCCAGGTCCCACGTGTGTGTGTGTGTGTGAGTGAGAGAGCGTAAGCAGATACCGGTCGTCAGTGACAGGCAGCATTGTATTGAGGCTCTGCATGGGGCTCATGGGGCAATTTCCCACACTGGTTTTGTCATCACTGCTCACAGAGAGACTCCGCCCACTCCCCTCACTCTCACTGATCCTCTGCTTTAACTGAGCAATTTCCCTCTCCATCCTAACACACGTACACACACACACACACACACTGACTTGTTAATGTGAACATTTCAGTCAATATGGGGGCAAATATTTTGACAAACTCTAGCAAAAAATTTTAAAATGTATCAGAAATTAAACATTTGAATGACAGGCCAGTATCGAAAACCTCAGGATTTAAAATTACATGCAGCAACAATAACATGCCAGTACAAGCACAGAACGATACATGTGCTAAGCTAGCCCAAGTGTTAGCTGTGACATACAAAGTTAGCTTTGATGTGTTGCGGAAGTCTTTAAGGTCCATATTTGCTTAGTTTGTTCAATCAACTGGCGTTACCTTGCTTTTAGCTTAATTCGTAATCTGCCTCATGATTGGTTATTAAGTAATAATTTTCCCCAATGTAGCCACACCCACTTTGTACAAAAAGCATATTGTATATGTTCATGCAATATTCAGAAATTGTAAGTTTTTTCTTTTTACACACACACCTCTTCTGGTCGATATCGGGCACTGCAACGCTCCGTGCACTGCTGTGTCCCAGAGAGGCCACTATGCTCCTCCTGCGGGCCTCCTCGGCCTCGGGCTCCAGGCTGAGACTCCGGCGCAATGCCGAATGTCTCCTCTCAAGCCGAGCCACCGCCTGCTCCAGCGCCTCCCTCTGCTGCTTCTCCCTCGTCTCCAGGATCTCCTGCTCTTTACGTCGCACCTTCTCCTCCTGCCGCGCCACGTTGGCCGTGAACTCGTAGGTCTGCTGCAGTTGCAGGAGCTGCTCAGCACTGGCACTGTGCTGGGACAGACGCTCCTGCTTCTCCTCCAGCTCCTTCTCTATCTGATGGAGGACAGGACCATGAGGAGAGAATGAGAGAAAAAAGAAGGAGAGTTCTCCAGTTGATACCCCAGCACTGTCTGCCTTTTAAGTACGTGAAATAGTAAAACGAGTTCACAAGGAGACAAGGCTTGATTTTCTTTCATAGGTCCAATATAAATGAAGAATTTTCCACCTTTTTTATTAATTCCCTCCACCAAGGAGGTTGTTTTACTCACGGTTGGTTTGTCTGTTTGGTAGCAACTTTAAGCCAAACGATATGAATGGATTTCAATTTAATTGTTTGGGTGGAATTCGATCCAGGAAAGAGTCGGTTAGATTTAGGAGATGATCTGGATCAAATTCTGGATCCAGGAATTTTTTAAAGATTATTTTATATGGTGAGATAGTTTGTGAGAAGTTGCTATTACAGCAGGCCTAGTAAGGGGTGTTGTGTACTTTGTTTTTGGGGGGTTTTTTTGGCTTGGCAGAGGCTTTCACTCTTCAAGTGTTTCAGGTTATTAACTATTCAACTATCCAGCATTCACAATTTTATATATATCAAATGTGCGTGTGTACAATTTAGTTTTTACAAGAAAAAAAAGTCATGCATAACCTGGACATTTTTTAAGGTTAGAAAGCAGATGATCAGAATGTGTTGATGGGGTTAAACATGCTGCAATACTTTCCCATTAGGGTCATAGGGAGGCTGGAACTTATCTCAGCCAACTCCGGGCAAAGGCACCCTAAACAGCTCATCAGTCTATTACATGGCCAACACACACATACACACCTAGGAGCAATCTAGAACAGCCAATTAGAGTAATGTGCATGTGTTCAGACTGTGGGAGGAAGCTGGAGAGCCTGGAGGAAACTCATGTAAGCACAGGGAGAACATGCAAACTCCACACAGCCTCCTTGTCGGGTCCAAAGGGCATTCTTGCTGTGAGGCAGCTGTTAGAACCACTATGCCACCGTGCTCTCTATGCTAAATATCTGAATAATTTTAGTCCGTTATTGTGTGTCCTGATAATTGTGTTAATATTGTGATTTGTCACTTATTTATTATAGATGTAAAACTGTATTTTGCATAGGGGAAATTTTAAGACAAAATGAAATTCACTATGAAAAACAAACACCGTCCCTGCTGTTGTGTATCCAAGATTTAACTAAAGAGGCAATAAAAGGCTCACAAGGTCAGCAGATGATTTTTTTTTTTAACTGACCTGATACAGCATCTCATCCAGTTCCTTCTCCACCAGCTCGGGGTTGCCCCTCGTCTCTCGGCCCCGCACTCGCTCCAGCGCCTCCTCGGCTCGATGCAGCTCCTCCGACACAGCAGGCAGATGGTTCTGCTGCAGAGAGAGCAGCTGCCTCTGTTTACACTGCAGCCTGTGGTCGGCCTGAGAAAGCTGAGCCTCCTCCTGCAGGAGGGACGAGGAGTCCTGCACTGTCCAGGCCACCGTTTCCTGCATCTACACCAGGACAGGATCGGGAAGGAGGGGGGGGGGGGGGGGGTTGTTGGGCAGAGGACAACAAGACACATCTCTTAATCTTTGCGTTTAATAAACTATTATCTTTTGCTTTACAGTCCAGCACTACTTCACCAAGTCAGCTTTTGCTAGCTAAGTTAGTTTTACTCGCTATGTTAGCCTTCATTTGAAACTAAGTTAGCCTTGCTCTTGTGCATACAGGTTTCTCAGTTAACTTGTTCTGTTTTCACAGCCCTTGTGATCAGCTCTTGCTTGCTAGGTGAGCTGTCATTCATTGGATAAGCTCTGGCTTGCAACCAGGGACCATGGAATGTCAATGAAACTTGACGACTTGTAGCAGTGATATACGAAATATCCGTTGGGAAGACCTAAACTTTGAGGTAGCATGATTGAGATGATTACCGATGGGAGTGAAGGATACCAACTGACTGACAGATAACATGGCAGGAAATATACAATAGCGATACCTGGGAACCAGAGCCTGGAGGTCCATTAGTGACCAACCATCAGGTACCAAGCGAGGAGCAAAACCCTTAAAAAGTGGCTGCCATGCCGCTCAGTGGTTTAACTTGTACTTACTGATGTTTCTAATACCTGAAGAGACTCTTCAAGCATAAAATTTGGGTCAAAAATCAAGAGCAATAGCAGCCTCGTGATAGGATGACATTACCCAAGGTTAGCCCCACCCACATTTTCTCTTTACTTATTCCGATTTGATTACGTAGAATGTAAGACTAACCCAACAGATGTGATATGAAACGTTCCACTAGAGACAGCAAGCCTTTTTACCAGTCTCTGTTTCTCCCTGTGGGCGCGCTGCAGGACTCCGAGTGCAGCGTGATCATTGGCCACCTCCTTCTCAAGCCGCTCCTTCTGCTGCGAGAGCCCCTCCACCAACACGCCCAGCTCCTGCACCTGCTCCTGTTTGAAACTCTCATACCGCTCCCTGGCACTCCTTAGCGCCTCTTCACCCGCGTCCTCGCCGTCTACCCGCGCCTCCTTCGCAAGCAGCAGACCCTCACGGATCTCAGCCAACGTTTGCTGCTCCTCTTCCAGGCGCCGAGCCTCATCTCGGCTCAGGAGCGCTGCCGCCTCCTCACTCCGCTCCCGCAGCTGCTCCTCCAGGCGACCCACAAGAGAGAGCTGCTCCCGCTCCTGCTCTTCTAGACGTCTACACATACACAGGCGGAATAAACAAACGTGAAGTTATACACTTGTTAATGTGAAGTGTAAGTGTGATCTGGCTATACCTCCTCTCCTGCTGGATTTTAACTGCCTGCTCCTCTCGCTCCCGTTTCAGACGTTCAAGTTCTCTGAAGAGCTCCGTCTGTTCAGCACGTTCTCTCCTGGCCTGCACCTCTTCCTCCTCTTCCTTTTCATCCACCTCCTCGTCTTGCACCTTCTTTTCCTGCATCTCCCTTTCCTCCGGCTCCTCCTCCAGATGCTGTTCCAGCTGCTGCTGCTTTCTCCTCTGTTTCTGCTCCTGTTGTTCCCTGTGACGCTCCTCCTAGAAAGGGTTAAAGCATCTCATTTTGGTGAATAATCAAATCAAATCAAACACACTTTTTTTTTTTTATACACACAATTTCTCCAAGGGAATACAGATCCCATTTCAATTCCCACTGTAACCAATCAAAGAATGTATCCTCCTCGAATATGACTTAATGTGACCAATCAGACAGCAGTTCCCACCCAAAATTTCACTGTAACCATTCTGAGCACAGATCCCACCCCTAGCACCTCTCTCACCAATCATAGAGATCTCACCCAAAATTCCACTGTAGCCATCCTCTTCACACTTCCCACCCCCAATCTGAGGACAGGTCCCACCCCTAGCACCTCTTTGACCAATCAGAGAGATCATCCTCTTCACAGTTCCCACCCCCTACTCAATCTGAGGACAGGTCCCACCCCTATCACCTCTTTGACCAATCAGATAGATCATTTTCTTCACAGTTCCCACCCCCGCACCAATCTAAGCACAGGTCCCACCCATAGCACCTCTTTGACCAATCAGAGAGCACTTCACCCCATAATACCACTGTAACTATTCTCTACACGTTTCCCGGGTTGACTGCATTCAGACTCTGCCCCCTGCCACACCCCACCTCACATTCCCAAGCCCCAGCTGTGCACACCTGGAAGCGCTCTTTCTCAGCCAACAGGTCCCTCATGCGGCTCTCGATGTCCTGGCTACGTTTGCGCAGACTCTCTTCCTGCTTGCGGATTCGCAGCTGCACCTGCTCAGACTCCTTTCTCTGAGAGTCCACCTCCTGCTGCATGCGCTCCAGCTCCGCCTTCTCACACTTCTGCTTTTCCTCCATCTCCTTTATTAGACGCCTGTTGTGCGCACACACACACACACGATTTATAAACACCGTAGGTTACAATTCAGTTTTATGTTTTGCTTTTACCTCAACAGGTAACATCACAGACCTTTTGTGTTCGAGTTTTTCCAGCTCTTCTCGCTGCTGCCTCTCAAACTCCAGTCTGCAAAACATGAAACACTGATAACCAACATCAAATAGCCACACACACACACACACACACACACACACACACACGCACACACACGCACACACAC
>JAQMYF010000009.1:20379303-20396098 GCA_030014195.1 Neosilurus mollespiculum | reverse complement strand
CATTTCTCTGCATTTTTATCCACTAAAACAAATGATGTGAACACATGGATATAAACAAGCAAATATAGCAACATTCTACAGCAGAGGTTTCCAGCAAAATCTGCTCCTGATGCTGCCTGTCCTGCACATTTTAGTTTTTCTGTGCTCTCTCAAACCCCCTTCAATTCATGAAGTGCAAATAATGAATTAATTAGTTGGAATTGAGAAACAAAAATATGCAGAGCAAGCATTGTCCAGTACCAGGATTGGGAACCTCTGTTCTAGAGCATCTGATAATGTAGTGGCTGTTTGGCACATCCACTTCACAGCAAGAAAGTCCTGGGTTTGAGTCCCTTGCTTGGTGAGGGTGTTTCTGGGTTGGGTTTGAATGTCCTCCCTGTGATTGCCTGGGTTTCCTCTGGGTACTTCAGTTACCTCCCACATTTAGAGCATTTAGAAATGCTTTAAAGTCACTAATCAGTGAATATGTTCTTATACTGGTTCACTAGGACATAGACTAAGTATGTCAAATTAGTCAAAAGTCAGTGGGTAGGTGTTGTGCGGTGTTGTGCGTGCATGTGTGTGTAAAACATAGTGCTAATCTAAGTACTGCTGAAAAGGGTAGGTTTTCAGCCGTCGTTTGCAGACACCCAGTGACTCAGCTGTCCGGACATCGAGAGGAAGTTCATTCCATCACCTTGAAGGAGCCAGAACAGAGAAGAGTTTAGATGCATTTTTTCCTTGTCCCTTGGTAGAAGTAGGGACCAGGCTAGCAGTGCGAGAGGATCTGAGAGAACGCGGTGCAGTGCGCGGTGTGATAAGTGCTTTGAGGTAGGAGGGTGCAGGTAAATTTTTGGCTCTGTAGGCAAACATTAGTGTTTTGAATTTAATGAGAGCAGCTACAGGAAGCCAATCGAGAGAGCGTAGCAGAGGAGTGGTGTGGGAGAATTTGGGGAGGTGGAAAACAAGCCATGCAGCTGCATTCTGGATCAGTTCCAGAGGTCTAGTAGCACGCAAAAGGCAGACCTGTGAGGAGTGAGTTGCATCCCACAGTCCAAACACATGCACGTCAGGCTAAGGGGCTGTTCCAAATTGCCCTGGAGTGTAAGTGTGAATTAGTGTGTGTGTTGCCTTATGATGGACTGGCGAGCTGTTCAGGGTGTACCCCACCTTCAACCAGAGTCGGCTGAGATAGGCTCCACCCTCTGTGCAACCCTAATAAGATTAAGCGGTTCAGCAAATGAACGAATGTTCTTGAGCATCCCAAACTGAGTGAAACAAGGGTACATTACGTGTTTAATTCATAAACGTTTCGAACAATATTGAACTTTTTAAAATTGACAACAAGATGGTGATTATCGCAAAATAAACCCTTACAGAGTAATCAGGACCCTGATGTGCAGCAGAGGGTTCTTGAATCACCCTGAAGGGGTTTAATTAAATACTAAAACGTCCTTAAGCAAAAAAAAAATGATCAGTGCAAAAATGCAAAACATCAAGTACTAAAAAAATGAACTAGTGAGTAAAGTAATGAGCATGTCAGGAGGAAATGGACAGCATTAAGGAACAACACCTAACACTGAAATTAAAAACACAACTGATGTTAGAACACTTTTCTTTGGTCACTGTTTGGTCTACCTGAGAAAGACCGGCCCCTTCTCTGTGTAGAGACTGCGATCAGGGAAGTTCAGAAACACAGCATTAAACACTGCGACTAAAGACTGACACTCACAGAATAATAAGAATTTTGTTTAGAAAAACAATGTCTGTCCCCTTCTAAACATGGAACGTCCATAAGAAAAAAAAAAAAAAAAAAAAAAAACGATTTGCAAGATTTCAGGCACTGAAAAGGAAATGTAAATATTTGAGGTGCTTTTTGGCCAAACGCTTGCATCTCAAAAATAATACATCACCCAAAACGCTAACAACATCAATGTTTTAGGAAAAGCTAGCAAGCTAACTTCTTTCTGTTGGGTTTCATGCACCGTTAGCCGTGTTAACGTATCTGGGTGAGGTATGACTTTGAATTCAGGCGTAGGTGAACAGGGACACTTCTCAGAGAGCGTGGCGAGAGGAGGAAGAGGAAAATGGAGAGGAGAACTAAGATGAGAGGAAGAGGAGGAAGGAAGGAAGGAAGGAAGAAGAAGAAGAATCACACACATACACTTACTGTACTGTATGGGGACAGCTCTATGTTCCTATACCTCATTGGTCCAACAGCCCTCCTCATATAAAAAGGGAACCTTGCTGAAATCAGTTGGTCACCCTACTCGGTTCAGTCGGGTAAGGCTTAGGGCTGCGGACCAATGGGCTGTCAGAATATGGGGCTGTAACCATACTGTACATATACGGAGCTGCTTACCCAGGATTGTAGAGCATGACTGTAGAGAGGTTTTCACAGGACTTGGAGAGATCAGTCATAGAGAGACTCAGTGTGCTCAGCAGACCGCTCTAAAACCAGAATTAATTAGTATAAGAAGTAAACATTAACCAACACAGAGAGCACGAGAGACTGACCTTCCTCTTCTCACGCAGTTTGGCTGCTTCTTTAGGATGGTTAAATCTGAACATGTTGGTCCTGCCCAGCAGGATTACAGCACCTTGGAACAGAGAGGTTCAAAGTCCATGTAAACCCTCACAGACTAGCCAAAACTACTGACCAGACAGATAAAGCAACAAGAGCTGAGAAGGAGACAAGAACCATGCACCAAGACTGGGGTATGTTGAGAAACCAATAGATTTATAAACCATGTGAACCCGACTGCGTAACTGTGCCCTAACAGCACAGGGAGTGGGAACTGTGCATAACTTGATTTGACAAATTATCAGACAGGGTGTGACTCTAATTAGGAATAATCGGCTTAGAAAATAAATAAATGAATGAATGAACAGACAGGGTGATTTATGAATGTCTCAACAGCTTTTTTTTTTTTATACTTGGCTGCCTACGAGTAAGGAATCATGGGTAATCTAGCATTTCACTAGCGAAGTTCTCAGAGCAAAGGGTACCTCCACAATGCAGCATGGACAATATAGCAAGCAGCCCCTATATGGGTACTGGGTTTAATTACATCACATTCGCCAAGTGCTGACTGAGGTGAGCTCCAGCCTACAGTTACGGTACTGAATGAATGAAAAGTTCTTATATGGTTCATTTCTAGTGTTCTATAGTAATGGGTGAGTAAACGGTGAGAAGCCCGGCCATCCGGGAAGAGCTCGGAGTACAACCGCTGCTCCTTCGATCTGGCTTCTGATTAGAATGCCTCCAGAACACCTCCCATGTTTGGTGTATCGGACATGTCCAACCGTGAAGAGACCCAAAGGTTGACCCAGAACACACTGGAGGGACTACGTCTCTCGGCTGGTCTGAGAATGCCTCGGTGTCGTCCCCCCCTCCAGGAAGAGCTGGAGGAAGTAGCTGGGGAGAGGGACGTCTGGATCTCACTGCTTAGGCTGCTGACCCAAAAACCTGACCCCGGACCCCATTTTTTACATTTAAGATATAGTCAGTCATGCCAGAGTCCCTGCTAGCACGGGTAATTGACTCTTCTTTATCCACTACACTGTTATGAGAATACCTAACAACACCCCCCCCCCACCCCCCCTGTAGTAGGTTTTTGTTGAAGTACATATGCTACTTCTGAGATACCAGTGATCTTGATCCTTTTGCTTTCTTAATCCTGTGATTCATCCTAATTTTCTACTACTAGTTAGAGTTCTGAACATAGAAGCCCCTCACTCCTGCTGATGATGATCCGTATGGAGCTAAATATACACTCAGAATCTGGGAAGATGGGTTTTCACTGCTGGTGATATAAACTCTTTTACTGAAATGATTTAGGACTGCAATTCCCATTACAGTTATGGGATAACCAGACTAGACGTCATGTTAAACTCTAGTGAAGTTTCTGCTACACGATTTGTATTTTTATCTGGTTTCACCCAAATGAGGACGGATTTCCATCATCGCCGCGGGCTTGCTCATTAGGGATGTGTAGGGTTTGTAGAAGAAATGTTTCAATTCTTTTTTAAGTTTGATTTCTATACAAATAAAACTGAACTGTGCTCTCAACTTTACACCCAAAGTAAAAGAGCATCAAGCCGACCTTGGTTGAGTTGGCAGGGTTCAGTGATGTGAATTCCATTAACAGAGCACTGGGACTCGTTCAGAGGGATCAGGGTCACGACGCCATCTTGATTCTCAAACAGACAGTGTTCACTCTCCAATCCTAAACCATGCAAAACTGAACAGAGAAACAAAGTCAATCTTATCAAGATGTGATCCAATGTGATCCTGTCCACAGAGAAAGTGAATGAAATCCGTTGAGTGAGATAAGCTTACCGATGTCCTGTTCGTTGGCAGCATCTTCCCGACCTACACATGTTCTCCCCTCCTGCAACAACACATCCGTCAGAACCCAGATCAAAACTTACATGTAAGATCATCTGTAACCAAAACTTCCATATCAGTCTAGAACAGCACCAGGTGAGATTTATGAACTAATGCTTCTTATGGCAAATTCCTTCCTCTCCACTGGGCCAGGGACAGATCCTCTGTATTTACATTTACGGCATTTGGCAGACACCGTATACTATTGAGCAATTGAGGATTAAGGGCCTTGCTTTATGGCCCAAAGTGGCAGCTTGGTGGTACTGGGGTTTGAACCCCTAACCTTGGGATTAGTAACCCAGAGCCCACTGTGCCACCACTGCACATATACTGAACATTAAGACTGAAACCACGTTGCATCAGAGATGAATTCAGATTTATTACCAACAGCTTCATAAAAACCTGGAAATCACACCTTTAAGTGGTAGAGGATGATTCCAGTGCTGAGCAGGTCGTCGTCAATGCCGATGAGATGAGGAAGTTCTGAGTCCAGGATCACACCAATCCCTTCCTTCCTCAGAGCTAGAGTCTCCTCCTAACACACACACACACACACACACACACACACACACAGCCCATCGCAGTGAATTTATTAACATCAGCAGTTCAGTGATATCACTACAGTTCCATGGTCCCAAACTCTGTCTATACGTGTCCTTACTCAAAAAAAATATTTTTTTTTATTTACAGAAACAGTGCTAAAGACCGACAGTACCTTAAGAATGTTCTGTGTTTCATTCCATTTGTTTGCCCACTCCTTTGTCAGTTCCAGCACCTAAAACAAAAATGGATGGATATGTGAAAAAAGAAGGATAGAAAGAAAATGCAATGAAAGCAATAAATACAAAATGCAAACACGTGTAAGCAAGAAAGAAAGAAAATGGGAAAAAAAAATCAAAGAAAAGCAAAGAGAAAGAAAGTTAGACAAGCAAAGAAAGAAAGAAATAGAAAGACAAAAAGATAAAATAAAAGAAAACAAAAAATGCAACCAAAAATATAAAAAGACAGGGATGGGAGTGGAAGGGTAAAAAAATATGAGAAAGCAATGACAGGAAAAAGAAAACACCCCATAAATAAAAAAATAAAAATAAGGCAAAAATAAAAGGAAAACAAAACCGATAGGGGCGAGAAAATAATTTAAAGGAAATAAACAGGAAAACAAGGAAAAGAAAATTAAGAAGAAAAAAAAGAAAGAAACAGATGTTAATAAATAAACCTGAAGAGATCAGGACTGGACTGAGATGATCATGAAACAAGAATGTAGAAATGAAGTGGTGTTGTTTACCCGAGCTTCATTCTGGTGCAGTTTCTGCTCCATACTCAGAGCTGTGGGTGAATCGAGAAGTGCAATCTGAGGAGAAAAAGCATTACAACCATGAACTCTCACCATCTCACTCCTGAGATGGTCACTACTAGTACCTCACTCTGCACACTGAACATCTGTCATGGAAACAATATTGTATTTTTATTTCCTTTTTGTTGTAAAAATAAATAAATAAAGCTGACCTGATTCCCCTGAGCGAGCAGGGCTTTGAGGCGGGCGATCTCGGCTCGCAGCTCTCGGATCAGCCGCACGTTAGCGTCCTCGTTGATAGTAGGTTTGTTGATTATGTTTTTCGCGCGGTTAGCATAGCGTAGTGTGCTCAGGGTTTCACCGTAGTTCACATCCGCAGGCGAGATGGCTGGCAAAAAGCAGATTTATATTACATTCTAGAAAGCCTCACTTTTCTTTTCTTCTCTTTTTTCCATAAATTTAAAGCCCATCAAGAATTCTAGAATGCTGTTGGTCTCACTGTGGTGTACAGGCTAGATTTTTTTGAAGACTTCAGGGCTGTGATGTACAGACATATTTCTTTTTGAGGCGATGAGAATTTCAGATTTCTATTTTTCTGCGATCTCTGACGTGCAGCCAGGAGTTATTTTTTTCTAGAATTCAAAGCTACCCAAAAATTCTAGAATTCCTTTCGTCTCATTCTGATGTACAACCTAAAGTGGAACCACACACTATCTCATCTAAATTATCTCAGCCTTGTTGGCCTGAGTATCTGTAACTGGTATTGCTAACAAAGCTAGTGTGAAGCCTAGCATGTGACATGTAAACCCACTTTAAAGAAGGATGGTTTATCATTTAAACCAATCTCAAGTAAATATTTATATAAATTCACTTTAGGAGCAACATTTGTGTTTGTTTGAGTCTTTAACTACTGACTTGCGATCATGATGGTTTTGGAGTTTCCCCCGAGACTATCTTTGAGAAGCCATGTGAGGACAGAGTCTCTGTAAGGGACAAACACCTGCCTCTTCTTCATTTGGCCGCTTCCACCATCCTGAGACATATCAGCTGGAGACACAGAGGACACAGAGAAGGACTAGCACAATAATATAAGCCACCAAATGTCAGCACTCCATCCAAACATAAGGCAAATGAGCAAGAAATGAAGTACAAATAAACATCATGTTTGCATATTCCCAGACGTTATAAGTCTGAAGGTTGTTGAAGGCTCATTCATGGTTCAAACTGTGCCCTTACCCAGGGCAGATATGACGTTACCAAGGGTAACCAAGCTCTTGTTGATGTTGCCTCCTTCTTTGAGGCGAACGCCGGTGGCACCAGTTGCGTCAGCTCTCTCGCTGCCTGCCAGGTCCACCAAGTGAATTTTACTCACCGTTTCACACGGCATCTCCGCATCAAACTTCGCCTAGAGAGAGAGAGAGAGAGAGAGAGAGAGAGAGATGGTTTTCTGTTCTGATTTGTTTTACTGCATTATTATATTACTCTTTGAAACTTCTTGTCAATGTTTTGCTTCTTTAAATTTGTTAACTTGACTCAACAAAGGACTTTTTATTTTATTTATATATATTTTTTACAAATAATTGTCAAATATCTATGTTCTACACCCAACAAATTTTTAGTATAAGCTAATTAAAGGCTTAATTTATAGCACGGCTGTAGCAAATGAACAAAATAGCTGTCCAGTTATTTACATTAAATGACTTCAAAATCTCACAGTTTCACCGTGGTCAGCTAATTATGTTTAATTTGTTTTCTGTTAAATATTTTTATTTTGCTTGAAAGTACAATCATAATTCTATCATCACACTAGCTAGCTTACATAAAAGTGACCTAACATAACTTGTTATGCATTATAAACGCTTCTTATAAAAAAAAAATACAGAACTAAACACAAATGAAACTTCATTCCGTTTTACTGTTACTGTAACATCTGCGCGTTACATTGATCTCCTTGAAAACGTTTTTCGACTACAACCGGAACCCCATGATGTTGTAGAAGTGGACGTGTGAATGGAGCTACGGCACACACAGCTCGAAGATCATTAGAAGTGCTGAGGGAAATGTTTCCGGATCGAGTGATCTTGTTGAGTGGTGATGTCGAGTGGGTGGCCCTTTCTGCTGACCACGCCTGTTGTGATTTTTTTTCTGTGGCGCTACCTTAAATCACGAATGTATACTCATCCACCCCAAACTCTTGAAGCCCTCAAGGTTGCTAATCAGCAGGAGATCACCGCTGTTCCACCCAACACGACCCGTCGAGCCACGGCAGCCTTCAGAAACCACCTCTAAGCGTGTACAGACAATGACGGCTACCATTTGGAGTATCATCTTGAAATCACGATAAATAAAAACGGTACTGAATGAAATTTTATGAGTGAAAATAATAACTGAAATATATTTAGATTTTATTTACCTTTGAAATGTGGAAGGATTTATTGGGTCATTCTGAATAAAGCAAGCTAACTGAGCTTGAAATGCATTTAAAGATTCCTACAGTGTGAGGAAAGCAGTAGAATGTGTTCCAAGCTCTGTTGGCGTGCTTATAAATAAGCCATCTGGTGCCGAATCAACGGCTTCCTATCAGGGCCTGTTATAAAACTCCTATTAAAAAGCTAACTAGCTAACAACTCATACTTAGCAAACATATTTGAATGACTCAGATATCGGAGGCTCGTTGGATACCTGTGTGAAGTTGATGGTGAAGATGGCATGCGAGCGGCTGCTGGCGTCGTTCATGCCGGTGCTAGCTGTCGTGCGATTGATGTTTCCCGCCTCCATCAGCTCCTCCACGTCGCTGTAGTTCTGAACCAGGTGCTTCGACAAGTCTGAGACATAACAGAGCAGCACTGCAACCCTCTACATTCACACTTAACGCTGGTTTAATTGCAAAAATATTATAGAGAGAAGATTCAACAAGTCGGAGTGGTAAAAAACAGTCCTACCTTCAACATATGGGCCGTGTTTAGGGTGCTCTCTTACTCGTAGGTTATATGTCTTAGCCAACTTTCTCCTCAGCAGGTCTCGCACATGCTCGTTATAGATCTCTAAATAACTACATTTATAAACAAGAACAAAAAAAGTCAATGCTTTTACCACTTATAAATATGATACCGTTCATTTTCCAATAAGCGCAGTCTTTCTGAGGTCACGCCGAGGACGCCGGAACATATATTTGCATCATTTGGGACAGCGTTTTGTTGAGTTTCTTGGATTTCAGAAACAGTGAGTATAACAATCCGCAAATTTTTGCCTGCCATTTTGATTCAAGCATTATCCCGAGTTTGTAGAGTGGATAATGCTGATTAACCCAAGATAGCGAACCAATCAGATTGTGCCATTCCCGTGTAGTAAATACTAAATATACCTTTAATGTAAGAAGTTATTTTCCGGGCTCCTGAGTGGTGCTTCGACAAGGTGCGCAACTATCAACCTGGAGATCACCGGTTCGAATCCAGATTGATGCCGTAGCCATGGGAGGTGATTGGCCAAGCTTTCAGGGGAGGGAGGGATGCCATACATTCCCTTCCCTGTCACTCACAGCGATCACCTACCAATCATGGGCGTCTGTGAGCTCATTTGTACGAGGGGGTGTATAGCGCTTTCCCTCCGACTGTGTTAGGCCGCCACCAAATACAAATGCGCGGCAGTTCATAAAGAGGCGGGTGGCAGCATCTCATGTCACGGAGGGCGCATGTAAATGCTTCTGCCCCTCCCTGGTATGTGGTGGTTGTGTAATCGGGAACGCATAATTTGACAAGTGGGAATTGGATATGACTAAAATCAGAGGAGAAAATGGGGAGGTGGACTTGTTTTTCCATGTCAGGTGATGATTTCTGGCTTATACACTGATCTCTAACCCTCATGTCACTCACCTGACTTCTGTACGAAAGGAGGCTTCATCGCGACGCGTCATACCAGTTATCCGGGTAAACAGGCCCTCACAGATCCTCGGAATTAGCCCCACATCTCCCTGTAGTGCAAACATAAACAAAGTGAGAGAGCAAGCAGCGTTACAGATACGTAAAGAAAATGTTTGACCTAATCCAGGGGTGTCAAACTCTTTTTTTACCTAGGGACACATCTCCAAATTTAAAGGTGACCGAGGGCCGAATAATCACTGAACAGCTATTCTGAAAGGGCAACCATGAAATCTGCATGACAGAATGGTTCATTTAGAGATTTGTTCTCTTTTCCTTTGCATTTTCTGAACAGCAACAAGCTAGCTTGCAATCTTTCTTGAGTTATGAATGACTAGCTGGGAGGCACGGTGGTACAGTGGATAGCACGTCTGTCTCACAGTAGGAAGGCATGGATTAGATTCCCGGGCTTGGGTGTTTCTGTGTTTCTGAGTTTGTATGTTCTCCCTGGGCTTCTGTTTCCTCCCACAGTCTAAAAACATGCACAGCGGGCTGATTATCTGTTCCAAATTGCCCCTACGTGTGAGAGTAAACGGTTGAGTGTGTTGCCCTGCAATGGTCTAGTGAGCTGTTCAGAGTGTACCCCGTCTTTGCCCAGAGTCGGCTGAGATGGGCGCCAGCCTCCCCGTGACCCTAATTAGGATTAAGTGGCATAGAAAATGAATGAATGAATGACTAACTGTTTACTTGAAATAGGCTGCTGCCACCTAGTGGAAGGATGATGAATTAGGGTTCATGGTAATGGTTGATGCAAAGAATGTAAGATAATCATAGTCTTTGAAAACTTTTGTGAGCCACATATAAGGAGTTGGCGGGTTGGATTCGGCCCGCAGGCCTCGAGTTTGACAGCAGTGGCCTAATCAATTTATCAATATTCTAAAGTACAGCTTCCCTCGCGTTCAAAAAGTAATAGATCAGAACATACATGTTTGGTGTTTGATATTTGCTTTTGCGGTACAGCTACAAGGCAAAAGTAGCTAACAACTTTTTTATTTAATGGAATGAAATCTGCCTTAAAATCACATTGACAGACACCAAACATATCTTGAATGATTTACAACATTTTAGATTTTCAGTAAACAAAAGAATTACTACAAACAGGTTAAAAAATGCCCCGTGTGAAGGGTTCCGCCCGTATTCAGGCCGTTATACATAAATAACTCCTGTCACATATAATATCAGTCTGTTCATATCCTCTCTGAATTTACAGAAGTAAGAGACATTTAAACAGCTATTATATGTAAAATATTATTTGCAAGAAGAGGAACACGTCACTTCTCTTACCTGGTTGCCCATCATGGTGTAAGACTTTCCTGAGCCCGTCTGTCCGTAAGCAAAGATGCAGGCGTTATAGCCCTCAAATGCTGCCCTGAGCACATCTGAACCCAAGTCTTTAAATACCTAAACATTTAAAACACATGCATATCAATGTCCCTATTTGTTCGCTAATCAGTGTTTGCTAGGATAATGTACAGTGTGTATTGCAGACTAGTTTTCAGAACAATTTGTAGTTCTCAGTGATCTACTGCTCACTTTAAATCAGAGATGTGTTTCTATTTGTTTTTGGCTCTTTTTAGACTTACATTGCTGAACACGATATTTTGAAGTACAGGGTGGAACTTACATAACAGGACATCGTCATAACTGAAGCACAATTATGGTGTTCAACAAGGTTCAGTTTAAAGCCCACTTTTGTTATTTTGTTTAATATCTATTAACTTGGACTAACAAAATCACATAAAAATACATAATATATATAATATTAATAATAGAAAAATCAACATATAACCACCACCCTGAAGCTATAAATAAAACAGGAAGTGATGTAATAAGGGAATAGGAAGTGTGTGTAGACCTGCCGAGGAGTTACTGATACGTCTTATGAAATCAATAACAGACAAGATTGATGTTTGGCCCAAACTACAAAAGGATTTGTGCTAAACAAAAGAGAAAACACGAGTAAAGATTTGTGTGGCTTTTCCGAGTTGGTGAAGTTTGAGACTAATCTTTGGCTCTGCATGACATTTTATTTTTTCATTGTAATTTATGATGCATTCAGATAGTGGGATAAATACATGTACATGATATTCCCAGCTCACTAAACAACACCAGTATGGCCAATATGCAGGTGTTAATCCAAACAAGCAGCTAGTATTATAAGCATAAGCATTGTTAGGGTTTGTGATAAGGAGGGTGTTGGACTGAAGAAAAGTAGGCAGACCTCTTTGGTGAAAAGGTCCAAGTCTGCCGAAGGTTAGCATTCTAACATACCCAATGTTCTTATGTTTCTGGTGACCCCAATTAGCCAGATTAAGGAGCAGATCAGGGTCAAAATTAAGATTTTACTCCAAAGCTGTTTTTCACTTCATGTTTCAGGGACTTCCCTGTTCCCGAACAGCACATTCTCCTGGATAATCAGCGTATGTGGTGTTAAAACTTGCACAACTGTGCAGTTTGGTTTTGGTGGCAGCCACAGGATCAGCACAAACATTCGATGACCTACATTCGTACTAAAAACAGCCAAATAATAAGCAGATTTAGGGGTCTAAGAACAAACATTCCTCGGAACAGACTTCAATAATAAGCAGTCTTGACCACTTCCTGTTAGAGCTACAGAGAAAAGTTTTCTCTGATTTCAGTTCGCTTACAAAAGACTTTTAACAGGTTTCAAATGTTTCACTGCTCTTGTAATGTAATATTTATACAGTGAACTCTGTTTGGACTCCCATTCTGATGGTGCAGAATTTGAGTTGGATGGCACAGTGGCGTAGTGGTTAGCACGTCCGCCTCACAGCAAGAAGGTCCCGGGTTCGAGTCCCAGACTCGGGTGGTTCTGTCTGGAGTTTGCATACCCTCCCATTGCTTGTGTGAGTTTCTTCTGGGTACATCGGTTTCCTCCCACATTTCAAAGACATGCAAAGACTATTCCAAATTGTCCCTAGGTGTGAGTGTGAACGGTTGTGAGTTTGTTGGCCCTGCAACGGTCTGGCAAGCCGTTTAGGGTGCACTCCTAGGATTAAATGAGGGGGTGAACGAGAATTTGAGGTTCTGAGTGGATTTAATTCACACAGCAACAAATTACATTTACAATTTCCATTTGAATCTTTCTGAACAGGCCTGCATTTTTATAAAAATAATATAGTTTGTGGGCGGAGCCACATATCAGCACGACCTGTGAGGTCACAAAATAACTCGACCTATTATGGTTTAATATGCAAATTTTTAAAGATTAAAGAGGATGATAAGCTTAAGAGCTTATTAAGCATTAAGTTTCAGCCATATAACCTGTATTATATGCTATCTAACAGGCAAATGTATCTAATGCGAACATTTTATAAGAGGAAGGTGACTCAAATTCAAATCGAGTCTTGCTGGTATCAACCTTGCTAGGTGTTGGTGATGCTGAAAGGATAATCTTGTGTTTCTAATTTGCACATTCATGAGTATTTATACTTCCTGTTGTTATTTATGAAGTAAATGTTTACAGATGTTCCATGACCATTTGCATAATTTTCTAAGCATCCTACGCACCTCGTAGTTTCTCAGTGTCTCGCTATACACGCCACATTGTTCAACACAGCTCACGTTACTTTGAAAAACAGGACAGTCCAGTTTAATAACAGGTCACAACTCAGCCACAGGAACAGGAGTTTCAGAAAGCTGCTACGTGCTCCTTCAGGAAAACCTGAAACCCTTAATTATTACAAAATAACAGTCTGGGAAACATCTCTACACCTTCACTCATTAAAAATCCCTGGATCTGCTGATATACATGAAAAAAAACAACATCGAACCTATTTTCATCCTTATATTCTCAGTTATGAAGAACAAAGATTTCTCTTTTAAACATCTCACACTTCATGAGCGAATATCTCATCATGGAATTCAGGATGGATTGGGATAGCTCAGCACCTCTCAGGACTGTTTACAAGATTCTTCTGGTGATATCTCGGAATAGCTCCAGGTATCTCATGATATCTTAGGATGTATCAGGTTAGCTTGTGCTATCTCAGGATAGCTCATATTATCTTAGAAGAGCTAAAAAAAATTATGAAAAAGCTTGGAATGTCTCAGGAGGGCTCATTAATTCATTCATTCATTTTCTGAAGCGCTTAATCCTAATTAGGCTGTTTCTGGGCGAGGGCAGATGTCACCCTGGACAGCTCGACAGGCCATCACAGGGCAGAAACACGCTGACGGCTATGCAGCCTACTCTTTATGAAAATCAGCAATGGTTCTTTTACACGCCTCTCACCACAGACAGTGAGAGACATGGCCGGCCTTTGATAACCCAGTTAGCTGCACTGGGGGGACAGCAGTGACAACCCACTGATAGTGGGGCTTGAACCCCCGACCTTGGGATCAGTAATCCAGCACCCTACCACTCTTGACTAGGGACACTGCCCTAGTCAAGAGGCTCATGATACACAGGATTCCTCTGGAGATCTCAGAAGAACTCATACAAAAAAAGTCCATGATAAATTTGGATCTCTCATGATATCTCTGGACAGCTCACAATATAAAATGCATGATACCTCCAAAAATCTCAGGACAACTCAGGACATATTTTAATCACTCAGGACAGTTTAGGGCAACTCTGGAAAACCATGAACAACTTGAGACAACCCAGGGCAACTCAGGACAACCCAGGACAACCCATGGCAACTCTGGACAACTCAGGGCAACCCAAGACAACTATGGACCACTCTGGACATCCCAGGGCAACACTGAACTACCCAGGGCAACGCTGGACTACCCAGGGCAATCCACGACAACTATGGACCTCTCTGGACAACCCAGGGCAACTCTGGACAACCCACGGCAACCCAGGGCAACTCTGGGCATCTTTGGACAACTCCGGACTTACACTACAGATCTGTCTATAATCAGGATAGCACCAGTGTCCATTGCCATAAATAAGGCATATAAAACCTTCAAACCCTCCTGGAACAGTAGTAAGTCCCCCATCCCAAGGCGCTCATCTTATATATGAGTAAGTAACAAAATCAAACTTAGGAGCACAAACAGAATCACCTTCTCCTGTGAGACAAATGCAGTACTCGTATTGTCGCCTGAATCGTAGGAGAAGTCATATGTGAACGTTTTATTCCTCTCTCTCATCGAGTCACCTGTCACACCATCAGGGATCTGGAGAGGCGGAGAAAGACAACTTTTAGAAAAAAATGACCAACTATGAATCCTGAGTATGTGTTTACCATTCTGTCTTTTTTTTTATGCTGGAATCTGATCAGCAGGAGGAGGAAGGACGTCTCTATGTTTCTTACTTTCAAGTTCGTAATGGTCGTCTTGTTTCCTTCCATCTTGATGATGCACTGGGCAGAGAGCTCCTTCTCCCTGCGGAGGAGAAACAAAAACAGGGTTTCGATCAGATGAGTCATGACGAGTGCATCATACGACCACGCTTCGCGCTGCTGCGGTTTTATAAACACCACCACAGACCAGTCAGAATAAAACTTCTCCGTCAGACCTTAAAAAAGTACATTTAAAAAACAGAGACTAGCAATTTATACAGATTGAGTTCTTTAAACTCCCCGTGCTGTTTATGGAGCATTTTACAAACCTGGGAACAGATTTACACTGAACGACTGGAGTCCTATTAACGTTTATCTATTGTGTTACTCAGGAGGAAGATGTTTATTGGTCTTTGAGGAAATCAAAGCATTTCAAAAAATGTTTTCTCTGCAGCTGAACAAAACAAAAAAAAAAAATTTTAAAGGAAGAACAGAAAGGAAGAAAAAACAAACAAATGAACAGAAAGAAGGAGATGTTAGAGGAATCAAAGGGCTGAAAATAAAGAAGGAGTGACAAACAGGAAGGATGGACAAAAATCCAGAAGACATGAAAAGAATCACAGAACAGAATGGAAGGACAAACAGAAAGTAAGGAAGAGCAGGAGAGAATACACTGAACGAAGGAAGAAAGGCAGGGAGGAAGGACAAAATGATGGGGGGAAAGGAAGAAGGAAAGGAAGGAATGGAAAGAAAGAACGAAGGCTGGAAGGAGGGAATGGAAGGACAGACCAAAATTAAGGAAGAATAGGAAAGAACGGAAGGAAGGACAGAAAGAACAAGTGATAAAGATGGAAGGACGGACAGAAAGGAAGAAAACAAAAGACTGAGAGGGAGGTAGGAAGGGAGGAAGGAATGAAATAGGAAAGGAGATGAAAGAGTGAAACAAAGAATGAACGAGGGGATAAAATACCATGAAAGCAGGCAGGGAAAGGAAAAAAACAAAAGGTAGAAAAGAAATAAATACATACATACACTTGATTGGTAGTTATGAGGTAGTGTGAGGTAGTTATGAGGTAGTGTGATGAGGTATAACCGGTGAATTATAGGGGCTCTATATGTAAAGCTCTGTACAGGTCAATACACCTGTCCCGCTCCTCATTTGCATATCAGCGGTGAAAATCAAAGGGTCTACATGTCGCGCGCTCACCGTTGGTTCATGGGCCGCACGCGCACCGCCACGCGCACCGATGCCATGTTCGCATCCCCGGTGTTTCTCCTCTTCTCCTCCTCCTCAGAACATGACCGAGCGCTTTCGTCCTCCTCTTTATTAAACACCCGGAAACCACAAACAGTTCCAGACAATCCCTGCACCCAGCTCCACTAATACCCCGGTAAACACCCCGTAAATATCCCGTAAATATCCTGTAAATATCCCGTAAATATCCCGGTAAATATCCCGTAAATATCCTGTAAATATGCCGGTAAATATCCTGTAAATATCCCGGTAAATATCCCGGTAAATATCCCGGTAAATATCCAGGTAAACCCCGACAGGCCCCGGATCTCCTCACAGCCCCTTCACCCCAGCCTCAGAGCTCAAATAAGGAGAAAAGGATATAAAGTGTCCAGTTTTAAGGTAACACAGCGATTTCTCTGCCTCTGTTTACTAACTATGTGTGAAAACACCACTGCAAAACCAAAACACTCTCATTCTCTCTCTCTCTCTCTCTCTCTCTCTCATTACCGCCTCATACCGGGCAGGAGGAAGCCCCTCTGACAGCCGGCTGGGTTTCAAATACACATGTAGTGCACTATATAGGGAGTCTAAACTCATGATTAGGTCAAAAAAAAATTATTTATATATATATATATATATATGTCATGTAATTTTCTAAAGCGCTTAATCCTAATTAGGGTCGCGGGGAGGCTGGCGCCCATCTCAGCCGACTCTGGGCGAGGGCAG
>JAQMYF010000009.1:20351453-20362890 GCA_030014195.1 Neosilurus mollespiculum | reverse complement strand
CTCTCTCTCTCTCTCTGTGTGTGTGTGTGTGTGTGTGTGTGTGTGTGTGTGTGTGTGTGTGTGTGTGTGTGTGCGTGCGTGCGTGTAGCTGTATATATGTGATGAAAACCGTAATGCTGATGAGTATGACTTCAAGAAAGCCCTTGACTTGCTGGAGTACATCGATAAGGTAATGTTTATAGTGTGTGTGTTTGTGTGTGTGTGTGAGTTGGACCCACACTAAATGATTTCCTGGTGTCTGTAGGAAGACGCTGTGGATATTTCAGTACTGAAGTGTGAGATTCTCAGCAAAGCCTTGAAGAAAGACTGGAAAGAGAAGTGAGATCTGTCGTTCTCTCTCACACACTCACACACACACTCACATTTTCTCTCCCTTGCTATCAGTCTTGTTCTCTCTGTCTCTTCTTCTATCAGTTGTAAGTGTGATTAATTAGTATTATATTGATGTTTATTTGTTATTATTGGTGTTTATTTCTGTGTACTGATTAGTTGTTATAAGTATTGCTGTATGAATTACAGTTGGTCAGCCTCCGACGGTAGTGATGATCCTCTGGAGGCAGCGAGTGACAGCATCTTCGTTAAAATTCTTCAGAAACTCATTCAAGAAGGTAGAGTCCACATTTCAACCGACTCTACACCCAGAACTGCACTAAAGTAATACTGGATAGTAAAGTGTGTGTGTGTGTGTGTGTGTGTGTGTTTCCAGGTGTATCTCTGCAGAACTATCTCCCGGATGTGAAGGAATTATTTCAGGTGGATGAGATGGATGCTCTGAAATCAAAACCCTTCTTCGAGTTCTTAGTGAGAGCCAATTATGAGCACTTCGTCCAGTCTCAAATCTGACCTGTCCTCTACTTTGCACTTTTTGAGAGTGTGTGTGTGTGTGCAAGTGAGACTGGGTTTTTTTTTTTGTTTGTTTGTTTTGTTTTTTAAATAAAGACTGTTCATATATGACTGGTGTCTCTCGCGCTCTCTCTCGCTCTCTCGTTCTGTGCTTTGTGACGTTACAGAATGTGTGCATTTCAGTTTTTACAGCAGAACCACTTCACTAGTCAGCACATTCTAAACATCTGCTCGTTTGGACCCGGTCCTGTCCCGCAGCCGCAGTACACTAACTGACCTGCTCTGTATTTGTGACTGATTTCTCCTGAATTATCTTTGATCTTCAGCTCAACTCGGATGTGAAGAAACTCATAACAAACCAGAAAGCCATCATACAAATCCATGCACGACCCCTACAGTACGATCTTATTTCTCATAGATGTTAAACATAAGTAACATGTTAAAAGCAAATAGACACCATGCTTTTCTGAAAGATTTATGGATATATATTCTTGTATAAAGTAGATAAGCTGATGGAGATCCCTTACAGCAGGACTCCGACTCACGCTGAGATTCCCTGTCAGAGCCCCCGGGTCCACCTGAGCGGGATGATGTTGATTCCGTAGCGAGAGGAATCCTCTGGGTACTCCGGTTTCCTCCCACAACGCATAAACATGCAGGGTAGGCTGACTGACTGTTCCAAATCACCCCTAGGTGTGAATGTGAATGGTTGTATGTGTGATGGCCCTGCGAGGGTCTGAAGAGCTGGGGGATGTACCCCACCCTCGCCCCCCGCGACCCTAATTAGGATTATGTGGCTTTATAATCAGATGAGTTTCACCGATAAAACTCTGTAATGACACAGAGTCTGTGGATAATACAGAAATGGACATTATCCACATCTCAATCTCAAGATAATGCTTGAATTAAAAAATAAATTGATAAACACTCCCGGTTTGTGGACCCACCCCCCCCCAATTAAATAACACGACACAGTACCCAAGTTCAGTAGCTTCCCTGCCCTGTAAGGTTCCCCTGTTCTTACTCATCTCCCCAGTGTGTGTGTTTATGGAAGCAGCTGACCTCTTCTCGGTAGGTAAAAGACAGATGTCTTCACACCGCTGTGTCTCTGTCCTTCCCTAAAAATAGTGCAGGAGGGTTTAAATGAGGCGCCTCTGCGATAACCAGAGCTCTGTGGAGTGACTGCAGGCGCCCTATATGGGGCTGTAATCGTCTATCACACAGGGAGGTCCGAGCTGCTCTGCAGTCTCGCCCAACAGGAAGCTGCAGTTGATTTAAACAGGTGGAATTCCTGCCTGGGCTGAAAAAAAAAAAGGCAGAACATAAATATCTTACAACTGAGCAGAATCGCTCTTCTTTATACGAAGGAAAGAAATGCAGCTTCCTGTATCCAATCACCAGGACAGTACCATTAAAAGCAGGACAGTGGCGCAGAGGGTAGCACGTCCGCCTCACAGCAAGAAGGCCTGGGTTTGCTTCGCGGGCTCGGGGCGTTTCTGTGTGGAGTTTGCTTGTTCCCATGCTTGTGTGGGTTTCCTCCGGGTACTCTGGTTTCCTCCCACAGTCCAAAAACATGCACAGTAGGCTGACTGGCTGTTCCAAATCGCCCCTAGATGTTAGTGTGAGTGAATGGTTGTATGTGTGTTGCCCTGCGATGGCCTGGCGAGCTGTTCAGAGTGTACCCTGCCCTCTCCCAGAGCCGGCTGAGATAGGCACCGGCCTCCCTGCGACCCTAATTAGGATTGAAAAGCTTAAAAAATGAATGGATGCATGAAGGAATTCAGACCAAGCCAGTGAATGTAAACCGTCTGAATTTCAGCTGGGATGCACTCTCAGATCCACCGCGGCCTGGTTTTATTCCAAATCTAGACGATAAAAGGGAATTTTTTTTTATGTGTTTAACAGAAATGATGAAACAATTTATACAGAGTGACTGCGCTATTCTACAGTCACTTTGTAGAGCGATAAATTTCACCATATACACTACAGTACATATCGTGACACACCGCAGCTGAGGCATAAACCCCGCCCTCGCCATCTTCTTCTTTTACCCACAAACACTCTGTCTTAAAACGCAGAGCCAAAGCAATAAGTCACATCTCCTTATGGTTGCTTCTGGAAGTAAACATGGCTCACACAAGCCGACATACATCACCTCAATGTCAAATAACGCTGTAACGCCATAAAAGGTCAACAACGTAGAACTCGAATCCTGCTGAAATCACGTTATTTTTACTCCACGCTCTACATAATGTGGAGGAAAAAATCAGGGGTATCGGGCGCCATTGGGATCGGTGTGTGTTTTGGACCCATGAACTGTGGAAGGCCTGTGGCCTGCCGGTCTGAAATGTCATAATGTCATATATTTGGTCCTCCATAAATCTTATGCAAATTGATGGACTTGCTGGATGGTGCCCTATCATGCACTCGAATCAATTATTGGTCATTAACAGCATCAGCATGAATATGAATACAGAAAGTGTAATATCTTTGGAATGAGTGATATCTCCTTTACTTAAAGACATTTGTAATCCTGAAATGGATTGAACTGTCCAATGAAATCATCTCTAATGAAAGAATATTTCAATTGTAATGATTATACCAGTTGTATGATTTACTGAAACAATTGATTGCTGGATGATTTATGAGACTATTGTATGAGGAGTTTATTCCCTGAAATGAGTGTAAGATTTTATTTCGGCCATTCCACTCTCTACAAGGACCTTGAAAAGGGAAGAAAAGGTCCTAAGCGAAAGAACAACATGGCGTCGAGCTCAACCGAATAAGCTCAAGTTGACGCATGATGTCATAAGGGACCAGTCAGAGTCTAGAGCTAGAGGATGGTTGTCCAATCAGAGTGGAATGGACACTTTATCAGCCAATGCAGAGTTGGTAGGCGGGGTCTGAGGTCCTTTCTCGGAACAATTTCCTTTGTGTGATTGATTGATGTGATATGCTTTTCTTTACCTGAAGGCTAAATAAACACCTGGAAAATGAATTTGGATCTCTTGCGTCGTGAACTAGACATTTTTTGCCACAACAATAACCATGTGCACTCAGGAAATCCCACAATCCCGTGCAGTATCCAGCCTGCTGGGCGTTACCTCTTTACCTACACACACGTTACATGCTCATCCTGCCTGTCCTCTCTTTACGGTGTAGGGAAAAATACACACTATGGCGTTCTTGGATTGATTATCTGAGGGAACAGAAGGTTCAGGTTTAGAAAGACGGAAGAGAACGTCTTCATCCTCTTCGAGTAATCCTGGCAACAATCCTTCCAGAAACTTCTTCATGTGTGAAGAGCCAAGCAGACGTCACAAGTTGTCTCTGTGCATATACATAGTATATACACACACGTCTTCATGACATCATTTACTTAGATTTTTTCTCAGCACAGCTCTGTCGTGTTCTGGATTCTGATTGGCCAGAAAGTGTTGGTTAATGCTCCGTAACAACAGCTCCTTTAAATACCTTATCGTTTCTATAGTAACGGCTACACTGCAGATAGCCCATTCATTCATTTTCTAAGCCACTTAATCCTAATTAGGGTCGTGGACAGGCTGGCGCCCATCTCAGCCGACTCAGGGCGAGGACAGGGTACACACTGGACAGCTCGCCAGACCATCGCAGGGCCAACACACACACTTAGGGGTGATTTGGAATAGCCAATTATCCTACTGTGCATGTTTTTAGACTGTGGGAGGAAACCGGAGTACCTGGAGGAAGCCCATGCAAGCAGGGGAAGGCCGACATACTAACAGTGATCTCATTTAACAAACATGACATCATTTTACAGGGGGCAGTGGTGGCCCGGTGGTAGGGTGCTGGATTACTGATCCCAAGGTCGGGGGTTCAAGCCCCACTATCACCGGGTTGTCACTGCTGTCCCCCCAGCACAGATAACTGGGTTATCAAAGGCCAGCCATGTCCCTCACTGTCTGTGGTGAGAGGCGTGTAAAAGAACCATTGCTGATTTTTGTAAAGAGGAGGCCATTGAGTTCCCATCTGTGTGCTTCTACCCTGTGATAGCCTGGCGAGCTGTTTAGGGTCGGCTGAGATGGACACCAGCCTCCCCACGACCCTAATTATGATTACGGTGTTTACAGAAGGAATGAACGAATGAGTATAATTATCCAAGCATTCTGGGTGGCCTAGTAGTTATTACATTCGCCTCACAGTCCCGGCCTAAGCCAGGGTGTTTCAGTAGGGACTTTGCATTTTCTCCTTGTGCATGTGTGGGCTTCATCCCTGTACTCTGGTTTCCTCCCACAGTCCAAAGACATACTCTTTTTGGCTAACTGGTCGGTCCAAATTGCCCCTAGGTGTGAGTGTGGATGGTTGTGTATGTATTGCCCCTGCAACAGTCTGGTGAGCTTTTCAGGGTGTATTCCACCCACAGTGTTGGCTGAGATAGGCTCCAGCCTCACTGTGGCCCTAGTAGGGCTAAGCAGTTTTTTGTTTTTGTTTTATTCATTACTGTTGTAACGTGGCGTGAAATTAAAAAACACAACCTGTCTATTCATTCATTTGTTGAACCGCCTAATCCTACTTGGGCCATGGGGAGGCTGGAGCCTTCCACAGCCAACACTGGGACGAAGGCAGGGTACACCCTGAATCGCAGGGCGACACATAACCATTCACACTCTACAGCTAATTAGCCTAAAGTGCATGTCTTTGGACTGTGGGAGGAAACCGGAGTACCCAGAGAAAACCCATGTAAGCACGGGGAGAACATGTAAACTACAAAAAGAGACGCCCTCACTGAGCCCAGGACTTGAACCCAGGACCTTCTTGCTGTAAGGCAGATGTGCTAACCACTACAGTAGGGTGCCACCCACAACATTCATTCATTCATTCATTTTTTAAGCCACTTAATCCTAATTAGGGTCGCGGGGGGCTGGCGCCCATCTCAGCCGACTGTGGGCGAGGACAGGGTACACCCTGAACAGCTCGCCAGTCCATCGCAGAGCCAACACACTCACACACAACCATTCACACTCACACTCACACCTAGGGTCGATTTGGAACAGCTATTTAGCCTACCGTACATGTTTTTGGACTGTGGGAGGAAACCGGAGTACCTGGTGGAAACCCATGCAAGCACAGAGAGAACTCCACACAGAAACACCCCAAGCGCAAGAGTCGAACCCGGGCCTCCGCATACAACATCTAAAGCATCTCAGGATGTGTTCTTATAGGAAAACAATCAACGACAGGGAGGAGGCATGTGTATATGAATTGCTTCATTCTTCATTTAATTTACATTTTTATTATATTATTTTATTATTATTATTATTATTAATATTATTATTACTTTGTCCTGAAATCATTAGTACTCACATCCTCTGTTTGGATCAAAGACATTTAAGGTGTAAAGTTCAAAGCTGCCACCGTATCCAGGTCCCTTGTCCTTAACCAAAGTTGGCCTCCATTGATCAGGTCATGACACACCAGACCCCCGACTCATCCATACACGGTTACAGTCAACCTCACAAACATACACACACACAGACACACACACACACACATGCTTGGCATCCGGCCTCTGAAGCTCCATATATGGCCCTGCGAGTACGCCTATAGGCACCAGGGCAGTTGTCCCAAGCGCGCGGCCCCTGCAAAGACCCCAAATATGGACGTAGGGATTCCTGTGGGGTCCGCGTGCATTCCTGACAGCTGGAGGTGGGAGGACGGAGGAGTGCAGGGGGTATAAGAGCAGTCTTGCTCGCCTTGGGTCTGTACCTGGAACTAGAGTCCAAGGCGCCCTCGAGCTTCTTTCTACAGCAGGAACGAGCACAGGTAAGAACGGGAGCACGCACCAGTACAGCCAATCAGATGGAGTATATAGCCGCAGTTCGGGACTGGATTTTAATTATAGAACATCAAAAAAATGTCACAAAGGATAGGACTTTCAAAGGAGTCTAGGAGCATTTTTTATTTTTTTTTGCCTTTGAATATAGATCGCACTTCTCTTATTAACACTGGAGAGAAGCCAGTCTCCAAGTTCATGTTTATGTATCTTGGCGGAGACCCAAAGTCCCAGTGTGCACACCTAATGTGTGCGGGGGGACATTTAGGACTATTGCATGAATACAGTACATTTATAAATATATAGAGGGCAGCTGCTGTATTTATTTATTTATTTGTTTGTTTGTTTATTTTGGTTTGCTTAGGGTTAGAGTTAGAGTTAGAGTGGGGTGTTTGTGTGTGTGTGTGTGTGCTCCATTCCTCATCTTGTTCTTCTATTTCAGAAACCCACTCAACATGTGTGACGACGAAGAGACCACCGCCCTGGTGTGCGATAACGGTTCCGGCCTGGTGAAGGCTGGTTTTGCCGGAGATGATGCCCCGAGAGCTGTCTTCCCCTCCATCGTTGGTCGCCCACGTCACCAGGTACGATATGGGATGATACACAGATTTCCAGAGTCCAGTGCTCACCAACACTGTTCCTGGAGATCTTCCTTTCTGAACATTCTTCAACCGTAGGCAACATGAGCATTTAACTATTGCTTCAAGACATTCTGAATCAAATAAAAGAGGCCTGATTGATTACTGGAGATGAAAACTCCAGAAAGATAGAGCTCAAGGAAAGGGTTGGGGATCATTGCTGTAGTGTAGACTTTTTGTTGATTTAAATATCAGGTATGATAACTATTTTGGACCCAGTGTTCCAGTTCTACACGTAGTAGCCCTGAAGTGTCCCTTCTACACCTCCCACAGAGTCCACGCCCCAAAGTTAGGTACATTTCTCCATGCATTAAATCTGATTGCATTTCTTGTTTCTCTCCAGGGTGTCATGGTCGGAATGGGTCAGAAAGACTCCTATGTTGGAGATGAGGCCCAGAGCAAGAGGGGTATCCTGACTCTGAAGTACCCCATCGAGCATGGCATCATCACCAACTGGGACGATATGGAGAAGATCTGGCACCACACCTTCTACAATGAGCTGCGTGTGGCCCCTGAGGAACACCCCACCCTGCTCACGGAGGCGCCCCTGAACCCCAAAGCCAACCGTGAGAAGATGACCCAGATCATGTTTGAGACTTTCAATGTTCCTGCCATGTACGTGGCCATCCAGGCCGTGCTGTCCCTGTACGCCTCCGGCCGTACCACCGGTGAGTATCATAACCACCATCAGTGTATGATTAGCTTGCACTCATTGAGGTACTTCCAGTCTTATGTGGGGTTCTTACTGGGTAGCACAGTGGTTTTGATTAGCGCATCTGTCTCACTGCAAGAAGGTTATGGGTTCAAGTGCCTGGCTCGGTGAAGGCATTTCTGTGTGGAGTTTACATGTTCTCCGTACTTGGGTTTCCCCCAGGTACTCCGGTTTCCTCCTACAGACCAAAGACATGAACATTAGGCTGTTCCAAATTGCCCCTAGGTGTTAGTGTAAGTGTGAATGGTTGTGTGTGTGCTGGCCCTGCGATGGTTTGGCGAGCTGTTCAGGGTGTACGCCGCCTTTGCCCAGAATCAGATGAGATAGGCCCCAGCCTCCTCTTAACCCTAGTAGGATTAAGCAGTTTGCAAATGGATGGATGGACTCTCATTGTGCCCATCAGTGAATCCAAAAGGAGTAAAAACAACAGAGGGGTTCAGGTAGAGTCGTTTGGAGTTGACAAGCTTGGTCATTTTTCCTTGCAGGCAGCAGAGGGCGCCAGAGTGTACTAAAATGATCTTGTGGGGTTTAATGAATATACTTGTTGCCTCCTCAGGTATTGTGTTGGATTCTGGTGATGGTGTAACACACAACGTGCCCATCTATGAAGGCTACGCTTTGCCCCACGCTATCATGCGTCTGGATCTGGCCGGTCGTGATCTGACCGACTACCTGATGAAGATCCTGACTGAACGTGGCTACTCTTTCGTCACCACTGGTGAGTGTCTCATCTGATTACCCGGTAAATAACAATCCCATGTGCAGTCTAATAGCAAGGTTGCAAATAACACCAACCAACGAATTCTTCCAGCCGAGCGTGAAATTGTGCGTGATATCAAGGAGAAGCTGTGTTACGTCGCCCTGGACTTCGAGAACGAGATGGCCACCGCTGCCTCCTCCTCCTCCCTCGAGAAGAGCTATGAGCTTCCCGACGGTCAGGTGATCACCATCGGCAATGAACGTTTCCGCTGCCCAGAGACCCTCTTCCAGCCTTCCTTCATTGGTACATACTAGAACAAACTTATTTCAAATATATATACATATTTCTTTGAAGAGTTTTCCAACAGTTTTCTAAAAGCATTCTCCTCCCGCAGGCATGGAGTCCGCCGGCATCCATGAGACCGCCTACAACAGCATCATGAAGTGCGATATTGACATCAGAAAGGACCTGTACGCCAACAACGTCCTGTCTGGCGGCACCACCATGTACCCTGGTATCGCTGACCGCATGCAGAAGGAGATCACAGCCCTGGCCCCCAGCACAATGAAGATTAAGGTATCAGACAAGACCAAATAACATCCTTCTTTTTTTAATTCATCATTATATCAGAAGTATTCAACTTACCACTTCACTATACTTTCAGTAATAAGGGTGCACGCTACAACAATGTACCCCTAGGGCGAATTATTGGACCTCGGAGTAATTATGTGAAGCTTCTGAGGGGCAAACAGGAACAAATATGTTCCCAAGCACTATATAAAGGTGCACGTTAGTATTTTAGAGAGCACTGCCCCATGACAAGCTGCTGTACCCCTAAGGGTACAATCGATACTCACTCATTCATTAATTTGCTGAATAACTTAATCCTATGAGCGTCACCGTCTCAGCCGACTCT
Source organism: Neosilurus mollespiculum (assembly GCA_030014195.1). NCBI lineage: Eukaryota > Metazoa > Chordata > Actinopteri > Siluriformes > Plotosidae > Neosilurus > Neosilurus mollespiculum. The sequence goes on along the minus strand of JAQMYF010000009.1, from coordinate 20,353,269 downwards.
GGGTGAAGACTGGCACACTCTGAACAGCTCCCCGAACCATCACAGGGCCAACACACACACATACAAACACACACACATACACACACACACACACACACACACCACCATTCCGACTCACACCTAGAGGCAACTCGGAACAGCTGGTTATCCTAATGTGCATGTCTTTGGACTGTAGGAGGAAACCAGAGTGCCCTGAAGAAACGAACGCTAGTTCAGGGTGTACCCCGCATTCACTCTGAGTTGGCTGAGATAGGCTCCAGCCTCCCTGAATTCCTAATAAGGCAGTTCAGAAAATGAAATGGGACATTTCTACATTGTGTGATTGGACAAGGAAGAGTGTAAAGCTTTTATATCAATTAAGAATAAGAATAAAGCCGCATTCAGACAGGAAGTGACACGCTCACCGCTGAGCAATGCGCGACATCGCCTGGCGAGAGCGGCAAATCGCTTCACCTCTCAGCTGTCGTTGCCTTGGTAACTCCAACTTTCGTGGACCCAGGCATCTTGTATCAGGTTATTATCCTTGTAAAATTTCTGAGTGCAGTCATAAAGCACAGGATATTTACACACGGCTATAATGAGCTGCTCTTCCATGTTGACGTGGGCGGGACATTTAAACTCGTGTTTATGGTTTCTGCACGGAAACATCATGGCAAGCTCCGTGTTTGGAAACACCTGTCGGTCAACGGAATCTTAAAGCTCTGATTGGTAATAGCTCGACTCTCGTTGCTTGAAAGTTCAGCTCAGTTGGCTTTGATGGCGGCTTGTCGTATCCTGTGTGAACCAGGCTTAAGGCAGTACATGCCAGTAGCAGCATTACATCTCGTCATCACAAACAAGTGTTAAAACAAACCCGTGTTGGATCCCTGAAACTCACTTTGTTCCCCTTCTTCATCCAGATCATCGCCCCTCCTGAGAGGAAGTACTCCGTCTGGATCGGTGGCTCCATCCTGGCTTCCTTGTCTACCTTCCAGCAGATGTGGATCAGCAAGCAGGAGTACGACGAGGCCGGCCCCAGCATCGTCCACCGCAAGTGCTTCTAAGTCCTCAGCCTGTACGGGACCAACCTCTCGCTCGGGAACTCGGCGTCACGAGTTTTTCAGTTATTATTGATTCATCAGCACCTTCCTTCCTCCTAGTTTACAAACACCTCATTCGCCATCAAGAAATGTAGGGGGTTAAAACAAGGAATCATGTACGCTCTGTTGTATGAAGATTATTTACTGAAGACTTTAAGAGATTTTTATATATGTATAGATATATGTATGAAGGAACCACTTTAATGCCAAATAATGGATTCTGGAACCAATCACCAGCATCATTAAGCTGTAATATGAGAGTGAATATGACGTCATGTGGGTTGGATGGGCCACAACAAGGCTCAGGCGATCATATCTGTCAACCATCAACAAACACTGTACATCCGACCGTCCGAGTCTTTTTTCTACTTCTTCTGTGTGTTTTCTTTTTTCTTATTTCTTTCATTTCAACCCAACGATCAACAGAATAATACAAAATAAATAAATAAATATATATGTATATATATTTTTGAATGTGGTTGTTCTTGTGGTTGTTTTATTTCCTGCTTATATTCAGTCTTGCTGTAAATCACAATATCACACTCAAAAACATGTAGTCTATCACAGACAACATGAACATAGACATGATAATACACTGACCGGCCAATAAAAAAAGTTGTACACTTTAATATTATCATGGAGTATATTTATAATATTAATCCTTGATCACAGCATGTAATCTCCATGGCACTGTTGCTCCAGTTGGTCCGGTCGAGGCTCAGCAACATTAATGTGGC
>JAQMYF010000009.1:20340565-20351096 GCA_030014195.1 Neosilurus mollespiculum | reverse complement strand
TTCATTTTATTGCCACATTAATGTTGCTGAGCCTCGACCGGACCAACCGGAGCAACAATGCCATGGAGATTACACGCTATGATCAAGGCTACATGCTCTCCATGAAAATATTAAAGTGACAATGTTGAATCTGGGTGATACATTGCTGACACATGGTAGCTAATCGTTTATTTTTTAACCAGTTAGGGTGTAAATAGTATTGTATGTGTTTGTCTTGTCTGTGGGTGGTGCTATATGCCCCTGGGCGTACTGTAAATAGCCACATTGAGTTATCCACCCTGGTTTCAGCTTTGTTGTCTGCTGATACTTTGGGTCTAAATACTGTTCCGTCTGCCATAATGATTTGCATCTCATCTGAATAGTTGGCGATCTACATCTTATTTGGATGTGGATAGGGTGGAGCAGGTAGGATTTAGGACTTTTCCCAAGGCCAGCAGCCCTGATGATTCCAGGGCTCAAACCTGTGATCTTCTAATCAGCAGGCAAGAACCTGTTCCCTCTGCATGTCATCAGAAAATTATTAGAAAATATAATTGCGTTGTAGCTTCATGTTAATAAAGAAAAAACCCAAAATGCCTGTTTTCCATGCATTGCCTAATTATACAGCGCTCATATGTGTTATAAACTAATAATTACATGAATTTGCATAAATTATAATTAGTTACATGATGCTCATTTGGAAAATTTGGTTCTTTAATCCAGTTAAAATGGTGGTACAAGTTATTAAAATATATATATATATATCACATACCCCAGAGTGTTTCTAATCAAATGCACTGCATCATCAGGAGGAAAGTGAAAGGTGTGCGCGCTCACGGAAGCATCGCGTAAACACGGCGGCGCGCGTCCGTAGTTACTCTACTCTACTCCACGCGCGCATGCGCACAGTCAAGCAGCCAGGGCGCGACATCCTCACTGCTGCTGATGGGACTGTAAATACTCCATGACCTGCTTTTTTTGTTTTGTTTTTTTGCCAGACCTGCTCGCCTAATGTAAGAGCTGGTGACATCCCGACGTACGTTCTGCGAGAATCCGCGAGGAAACGTGGGAATATGATGTGGAGCGGCGTCAGATCTCAGATCCGAGTTTAAAGAGGCCGGGGAGGTAAGAGGCATCTGTTTACCTCTTCAGTACAGGTGGTGCAGAAATGGGACCAGCTTCCGAAAATTCTCTGCACGGTATGTTCTCTACAGGTTCCCCAAATACGCACCAGGGGATTAAAAAGGCACCAAAGGCGCATTTTTTTTTATTAATGAGCCAATAATAAACTCATCAACTAATTCTTCATGAAGACCTCACATGGTGTCTGAGAGTCCTGTGTATAGATTATATAATAAACCAAATCGAATCACTTCGACAACAGCAGTAACCTGAACCTATAAACTGTCACTGGTGGTGTATGTATTATGTAAGACATGATAAATAAATAATTGTCGGGTTCTGCAGCAGAGAAACTGGAACGATGGTGTTGAATTAAATCCTCTTCATTAGTCTCCAGCTCACCTTTCCATTTTATTTTGCTCCCTGTACCTGTGTGAAGGTGCTCAGCATCAAATCCAGCTCAAATGGCAAGCCCCAGCAACACGGCCATGAAGAAGGTCCGCACGGAGTACATGAAGAAGTTTCGTGAGCCCAAGTGGGAGACGTTCTCCAAATGTTACCAGGACTCAGTGAGGTACAGGCTGAGCCGCAGGCTGATGGAGCACACTCACCGGCCGCTGTTTGGGGACGGCTGGGACAGCGGCTCAGACTCCAGCAGCAAGTCCAGCCCCAGGATCAGAAGGATGACCGAGTCCTCAAACCCTCATCCATCCTCCTCGGAGAGCACGGAGAGAGCGCGGGTGAACACGGAACAGGACACGGACACCGTGGGGCACAACTCTTGCCCTGTGGGTAGGTACCTCAACCGCAGGTCACCTGCGCGAGTGTGAAATATGTCCACCTAGAAATTGTTCAAATTAGCCTTTGTTTAAATCAAAGTACCTGATTTATTGAGACACAGCATTGATTCACACTCTCAAAAATAACATGACTTTTAAATTCACTGTGGAACGGTACCATCGGGTTGGTTTGCACCAGTGACTGTATAAACATGGACGCCACATCATATCTCAGATTTGAAGCCATGACAGGTCTAGTGCTCCTAGTTGCAGCACATCTTTAATGGTAACCATCCCAACATATTTTCTGTGTCCCCTTTCTTTTATAAACTGTCTTTCCTTTTTCAGAGTCTCTTATGAGTAGTTAGATTTCCGTATGCAGTAAATTGTTTATTTTCACCCAGAAATCAGTTTTTAAAAGATTATTATACTATAAACTAAGAAGGCATAGCCATACTTGACTGACAGCTGGCTGAACATTTAGTTGACTTGTAACAACCTCCAGCCATTCAACTAATGAAATGTACACAAAAGCCATTTGTTTATCATTGAAGACATATACTACCAGTAACTATAGGGTGGATTTTATAAATCACTGTCCCACATAATAAGTTTTAAACTCACTCTACATTGCCGAGTGCTGGGTTAAACCACGCACTTGCTCCCCCTGAAGCTTTACTTAATCTGTCACTTAACCAGCAAATTTCCAGTTCATGTCCAGATAATGAAATCCTTCCTAGATGCATCTGTATGAATTATTATTACTATTGATGCTCTTTGTATACTTATAGTTAAGAAAGCTTGAGAGTCTTTCTCTCGATTTCAATTACACCGGAGAAAGTGGGCATGTCTAGCAAAGGAGCAATGGATCAGTGACACCCTGTGTATCTACTGCACATACTCGAGTCAGATTTAATAAAAAAGCAGAGTAAAAAAAAGCTTCATTTCTATACAGTGGGACCCAGTGGTAGCATGTATTCCAGTCATATACGGTCAATGGTTTGCACTTAAGTTTGTATCTTTTTCCAGAAAACCTTTTAAAAGCATAAGTTAAGGAACAGTAGGGTCAATGGTGGCCCGGTGGTAGGGAGCTGGATTGCTGTTCCCAAGCTCGGGGGTTCAAGCCCCACTATCGGTGGGTTCTCGCTGCTGTCCCCCCAGTGCAGCTAACTGGGTTATCAAATGCCGGCCATGTCTCTCACTGTCTGTGGTGAGAGGCATGTAAGAGAACTGTTTCTGATTTTCGTAAAGAGTAGGCTGCATAGCCGTCAGCATGTTGATGGCCTGGCGAGCTGTCCAGGGTGTACTCTGCCCTCGCCCAGAGTCGGCTAAGATGGGCACTAGCCTCCTCGTGAGGATTAAGCACTTCAGAAAATGAATGAATGAATGAATGGTAACTGATGGAGAAAGTACAGAAATGCTGTAAGTTGTAGGATTTTAAAATTCCCATGGAAAAATGCAAACATAAATCACAAATCACAGCAGGTGAGGGCATTTCTATGTGGAGTTTGCGTGTTCTCCCTGTACTTGATTGGGTTTCCTCTGGACACTCTGGTTTCCTCCCACAGTCCAAAGACATGCACCTTAGGTTAATTGGCTGTTTCAGATTGCCTCTAGGTGTGAGTGCGATTTGGAATAGTTATGTGCGTGTTGCCGTGCTGTTCAGGGTGTACCCCGCCTTCACCCAGTGTTGGCTGAGATAGGCTCCAGCCTCCCCGTGACCCTAGTAGGATTAAGTGGTTCTGCAAATGTTTTTAATATACCAGAACAGATAAAGAAATACTCAAATAATTAATAAATAATGTTCCTTCCATCATATAACCTACATTTAACTCGTTCAACAGAAGTTAGGTCGCATTGTTCTTTAAAATAAGCCTTGTGATCCTTCGGGACTAAAACTCAGTCCTGCAGTTTTTAGAATGTCCAGGAATCGTCCTCAGAGGAACTTTGTCCTGGTTAATGACCGACAGTAGTGGAGCTGTTACCTGGGTGCATCAAGAGTTTATTTTTCTTATTTAAATAATAGGTATTTGCCTCAGACTTATTGAATAGTTTAACAGAATAGTTTTATTTAAATCAAGCATTATTTCAGGTTTGCGAGGTTGGTAATAAGCAATTATTGAATGAGGGGAAGTATGATATGGAGAATTATTCGGTCGAGGGGTTGTTATCATTCAGCTCATACAATGACAACAGTGCAATAATTCAGTTATCCCATGGCAATGATGCAATATCAAGAATTATCTGGTGGCTTTCCACCAATCAGAAATGAGAAAATATCTAGAATTAATATATAATAACGTTTATTATACCAAGATAGTGAACCAATCAGATCACACTCTCCCTGTGTAATATAGTATATAGTACTCATTGATTGTCCACATGCGCCTCACAGCAAGAATGTCAAATCAGCATTCATGTTCAACTGGGCTCGGGCATCTCTGTGTGGAGGTTGCATGTTCTCTCCGTGCTTGTGTGGGTTTTCTGCAGGCACTCTGGTTTCCTCCACAGTCCAAAAACATGCACAGTAGGCTAATTGGCTGCTCCGAATCACCCCTAGGTGTTATTGTGAATGGTTGTATGGGTGTTGGCCCTGCATATGGTCTGTTGAGCTGTTCAGGGTGAACCCTGCCCTTGCCCAGAGTTGGCTGAGGGGGGTGCCAGCCTCCCGGCGACCCTAATTAGGATTAAGTGGCTTAGAAAATGAAGGGATGAATGAATGATTATCCACATTTTAAGCAAATATATATAGGATGTAGACGAAAATAAAGTAAATGTCTGGCAGGAAGCCATTTAGCTTCATTATACCTTATTCTCACGGTGTACCTTTTTTCGTAAAACTCAAGGAAATATTGCTTAATTCACATGATCATCACCTCATATAAATGTTCTATTATTTGACTAGCTGTATATATTTTACCCACTGCAACTGCATTAAACAACTCTGCTTTTTCTTTTTCTCAGAGAACGGATACCAGCATGCAACTGCTAACGGGCCGTCAGAGCTCACTGTGTGCCCGAGACAAAGAGCTCCTCGGTCTGAACCCAGTGTCCCTCAGCGTGAACTCAACACAGATGATTCCACTGACTCCACACTGAGGAGACCGATCCGAGCCAAGAGCCAACCGCCTGCAAGAGTAGCAGAGAGGACCTCCAACCGGGACAACAGACGCTCGAATATCCGCAACGACTGGGCGGAGAGGAGCATGGAGGCCAGGGAGAGGCGGAGGTTCAGCATGAAAGGGTCAGCGTCTGCTGCAGAGGTGCGTACTTAAAACCTTGACTGAACCCAAAAAAATCCAGACCAAGCCAATTACAAGTCGATTCCTGCAGGGATCACCAACATGACCTCACTGCTGTTCTCCTGACTCCGTCTCTGCATGCACTCTGAGTAAAATTAGCATTGATGTTCCAGCATTGAGCTGTCCCTGCTCAGCGAAGCATCCAGAGGTACCAGACGTACTGGATATCACAGCTTTACTGACCACATGCTTCTAAATAATTCAGGTCCGAGTTGGATATCCGTGGCAGTCTATTCCGTTAATGAGCATGTCCAACGTGCAGCAGGAACAGGACGGAGTTTCACTTGTGGCTGCAGAAACTCCTGACCAGGGAAATAACCATTATTTACACTGATCTAATATTTGTACCTAACATATGAGTTTAAATCTCAGGGAGATCTGAGGGCTAGTTTCGATTCCTTTTGGGTGTTTGTGATGAATTCTGCCTTACATGGAAGCAAATTTAGATAAAAGCAACTGTGATGGCAATCATAGCTACTTCCATTTAACATATTTTCATACAACTGAGCAATCAAGGGTTAAGAGCCTTGCTTTAGGGCCCAGCAGTGGCAGACTGGTGCTTGTACTTGAACCCCCAACCTTTGGATTAGTAAGCCAGAGTCTTAACCATTGAGCCACCACTGCCATATACTGGGCTTGGGCCAGTGAAGAAGTGATAAACTTTTAGGTCTTACCCAAATCCAGGATGGTTCTGAAAGTTTTTTTGGTGCAGTAGGAAAAGAAGGAGGAAGTAATCACCCATAATGTGCCGCAAGAAAAAAAATACAGAGCTCAAAAATAACCACAAAGGGGCACCATAATTCTCCCACTATAACCTTTATGTAAATCTGAGATTGCTGTACCTTGGTAGAGGTCTGCACTCTCTGAATGCCTTTGTAGTTGATGATTCATTCATTCATTTCCTAAACCGCTTAATTTTTCTAGGGATACGGAGAGGGTGGAGCCTATCTCAGCCAAATAGGGAGGTGGGCAGGATACACCCTAAACAGCTTGCCAGTCCATTGCAGGGCCAACACTCTTACCAACATTCAAACTCCTAGGGGCAGTTTCAAAACAGACAGCCTACTGTGTATGTCTTTGGACTGTGGGAGGAAACCGGAGTACCTGGAGGATACCCATGCAAGCACGGCAGGAACATGCAAACTCCACAGAAAAACCCTCGCCAAGCCCACGAGTCGAACTCAAGACCTTCCAGCTGTGAATCGGATGTGCTTGACACTACGCTACCATGTCGCCTGTTACTGATGATATGATGGTTTATTCCGAATGTAAAAGTAATGTTTTTTAAGTACAGTTTTTCTGGCGTTTCTTGTTCCCCTTAGATCCACTACGCAGACGTCGGGGTCCAAACACGGCGTGACTCTGAAAAACGTGGAAAGGCCTCGGATCGTCGGAGAGCAAGATCGGCTGATCTGGAGAAGTTGCGACGGTCCGAGCTTTCGGGAGCAGATGATCGCTGGATGACTGAGTACATGCGCTGCTTCTCGGCCAGGCTAAGGTAAAAATAAATAAATAAATAAACAAGAGGAGCAAAGCCTGATCTAAGATCACCTTCAGATTTTTAATAGACTGGTGCTTCAGTTTTCCGAAATCTTTATATGACAAAGGACTTTCTGTTTCAGTTATTGCAGCCAGAATGGACTGGACCGTGGTGAGACTAGAACACTTCCATTAAGCTTTTAGCTTGAAACTCAGGACTCAAAATCGGATGTTTCTCAGCTTGCGTTCTTCTATATTGTTGCATCTGTGCATCGACTCTTACTGCCCGAGTTCATATCCAGCACATGAGAATGTAAGAACAGAACCGAACAGAAGAGTTCGTGATCCAGTGCAAACCTTTGACCCAGCCCTGATGAGAATGAATTGAAAGATCTAGAATCTGCCGTAACAACATAGCGATGGTGGACAACATAATTGATCAGTGCAAGATTTCTTTTCATTTATTTTAAAGAATCAGCATATAATTCTGATTAAAACAATAATATAAAATTGGATACATTTCCGGATACTACAGTTATGGATTTCACTCATTTACTAAAAGTTCTGGTTAGCTAAATTAGCTAGCTAGCTAGCAATAACCTCGTAAGGCAACTTAGCTTCCAGTGGCATGCAACAACAGCTAATCACATATCAAGCACGTCTGTTCACGTCTTTGCAAGAACACCTCGACAAGAACATTCGGGACATCAGTATTCTTGAACTCAATGCTTCGTGCAATGATTCGTTTCAAAATAACAAACGGTGACATTTTTAACTGTTAGTATAATATTACATGTTGTACACCCAGGTCTCTAACTAGCATCAGGGAACATTTTAAGCTTTATTTGACCAAATCATAAACCTATAGATCTTTGTTTCCATTTAAAATCAGGCTAATGGAAAGTTCAGAACAATCAAGAAGATATATTAATGAACAGCTTCTATTTTATTATAAGCAGTTTTCTGATCTTCCTTTTTAAAGAATATGACATGAACAGTGGGGGAATAATGTTACATTTATGTTATGCTAAATTATGTTCCTTAGGGGTTGATCACACCAGAGGTACGATAGAAAAGTGAATTTTCCGAATTGCAAATTTTTGAAGACTCCACATGCAAGCGAATGTTTTGTGGCTTAAATATGCATATTGCATAAATGTCGCAAGAAGGTCATGCGACAATTTTGCAACTGATTTCGGATAAATATGCGATAGGTTTGCAGATGTTTGGCGAAAAATAAAGCGAATCTCCTGTCGTAAATCAGTTGCGTTTTGTTCACTTTTTGTTCTCAAACCATACACTTTTCATTCACGCATTGTTAGCACAAACAAAATGCGAATAAAATACGAATGATGACAAAATACGCGGATTATGGCGAATACCAGCAAGTTGCAAACTTTCCGCGTGGAAGTCTCCAACTTGATGTTTTTTTCTTGTGAACGAAAAACGAAAAACTTGTGAGCAAAACAACAAACATACATGTTTGAAAATTCTTGTGATGAGTTCACAAACCAGGTGACCAAAATGCGATGTTGCCAGTGTTGTTAGACAAATTTTAGAGCATTTTGAGAATGAAAAGCAACAGCCGCGAATTACTATTCGCATCAGTCACCTTTCTATCGCACCTCTAGTGTGATCCCCCTTAGTAGCCACATTTCAGGGCTAACCAGGGAGAAATATATATACAATATATATATAAAAGAAAGGTTTTCAACGTGAAATAATTTCACTATTCAGATTTCTTATTATAATTCTTGAGATTGTCATTGGTGGTTTGTTCAAATGTCTAGTGTGTCGTATTTTGGTGGATTATTTGAAAGCAACCCAAAATATAACATTAAAGGTACAGTGTGTAAGATTTAGCGGTATTTAGTGGCACCTAGTGTTGAGGTTCCAGCTTGCAACCAACTGAAATTTCCTTCCCGACCCTCCATTTTAAAGCCTGTATGGTTTTGGGCTACTCCAGAAACATGGCGGCCTCCAGGAGAGGGGACCCTCTCAACGTACAGATATAAACAGCTTATTCTAAAGTTATGGATTTATTTTTTAATGATTATAGATTAATGAAAATTTTTTTAGTGATGATATAGATAATTTCTGTTTACAGTTCATCCAAAATGTTACACACAGTACCTTTAAGTAACTCAAGACTGGAAGATTTGCTGCTAAATATTTGTGTGGACCAAACTGAGTTCTTCCTGTTATTGAATTTGTGTGTATATTTTATTTCCCCACTAGATAACTCTCAGCCTCTGGAGCTTGGTCAGGTTGAAGTCCTCGAATGTGATGTAATCATTTTAAAGTGATTTGAAACCGTGTATGTTTGTTGTAATCGGTGTCTTTGGCCTTGAGTTTTACACACCAGCATCGTGGGATTGTTATTATGATACATTGTTGAGTTGAACTGAATTGTGAAAAAAGTTTAAATATAGCTTTTTAAATATGTTAGATGGGTGCTGTGTCCCTGGAAACACATATCAGATCACAGTCTGCTGATGTATCAGGGTGCAGCCAGCACTCTGCAACGGGTGGGTGGTTTTATTTTTTCGCTCCAAATATTATTATTTTATTATATTTTATTACTAGTAAAACAGATTTGAATGCCAGTTCATATGCTTACTGTCTAACTTTCAATCCTAAATCAACCAGATTTATTATTACAAATGCAAAGAGATTTCTACAACAAATATATACATACAATACATACATATAAAGGATAGAGTATATTATAGAGATACCGTATTATATCGTGCTACTGCAATATCTGTTGTGGCATATAATGATATATATGTTCTATCATCATATTGCTCATCCCTATACAATAGATTAATAAATATGAAGCAGGATTCATTCTCTCTCTCTCTCTCTCTCTCTCTCTCTCTCTTCCTGAGAACAGGTTTATATTTGGAGTTTGCTTGTTTGAGGTTTGTTTTATCGTGCTTAAAAAAGATGGCTATAATAAAATGTAAAAAATAATAATAAAGCAAATCTAACACTGTACAAGATTATTATTTTGAGAATGTTATTTGTAATATGAATGTTCTCCTGATCGACTTGTTTATTTTGCACCAATGTTTACATTTTTAAACATGGTATTTGTATTAGGGTTTAAAAAGTTTTAATGAAACATGCAAAGGTATATATATTTTTTGTCTGTGAAATAAAACACTTTGGGGCATTGGCTTTAATAAAATCACCTTCAAGCAACTCCATGCTGGTATTTGTTTGTTAATTTTTTTGTTTGTTTATTTTTATGGAAATCCAAGTATGGCAGCCCAAACTCTGTAAAGGGTGATCACACTAGAGGTGTGATAGAAAAGCAACTGACCAATGGCAATGCCAATGGTGAATGGTAAATTTCAACAAATGTCACAAAACGAGGCTCTGACGCGGTGTAGTCTCAAACTCGTCTCTTACAGTCCACGCATGTTGCGAGAAGGTCACCAAATTTTACTCACAAATTTATTAGTTTTTTGTTCGCAAGGAAAAGAGACAAATTGGAGACTTCTACTCAGAAAGTTTGCAACTTGCTGGCATCCGCCATAATCTGTGAATTTTGTAAACATTAGTATTTTATTCACATTTTGTTCATGCTAATAACGTGCAAATAAAAAGCAAATGGTTTGATTACAAAAAGTGAATAAAACATGGCTGATTTACGACAGGAGATCTGCTTTTTTTTGCTAAACATCCGTAAACCATTCGCAAATTGTTCCGAAATCAGTGGCAACAATTGTCGCACGACCTTCTCGAGACTTTCACGTGATAAATGTATTTAAGCTGCAAAACATTTGCTTGTATGTGGAGTCACAAAACAACCTGCAAATTTCAAAATTCTCCAAAAATACCTAAAAAAAAATCTATTATATA